>JAQGAS010000011.1:0-188418 GCA_034686365.1 Pachymerium ferrugineum
TGTCTGAATCTGTCGAGTAAATTTTTAAATCTTTGTTTGAAACTGCCAAATGAATTTTTAAATCTTTGTCTGAATCTACCAAGGGAATTGCCTGAATTTGCCAAGTGAATTTTAAATCTTTGTCTGAATCTACCAAGTGAATTGCCTGAATTTGCCAAGTGAATTGCCTGAATTTGCCAAGTGAATTTTAAATCTTTGTCTGAATCTTCCAAGTGAATTTTAAATCTTTGTCTGAATCTGCAAAATGAATTTTAAATCTTTGTGCGAATCTGCCAAATGAATTTTAAATCTTTGTCTGAATCTACCAAGTGAATCTGTCAAGTGAATTTTTAAATCTTTGTCTGAATCTACCGAGTGAATTTTTAATTCTTTGTGTGAATCTGCCAAATGAATTTTAAATCTTTGTCTGAATCCGCCAAGTGAATCTACAAAGTGAATTTTTAAATTTTTGTCTGAATCTACCAAGTGAATCTGTCAAGTGAATTTTTAAATCTTTGTCTGAATCTACCGAGTGAATTTTTAATTCTTTCTGTGAATCTGCCAAATGAATTTTAAATCTTTGTCTGAATCTGCCAAATGAATTTTAACTCTTTGTCTGAATCTACCAAGTGAATTGTCTGAATCTGCCAAATGAATTTTAAATCTTTGTCTGAATCTAACAAGTGAATCTGCCAAATGAATTTTCAATCTTTGTCTGAATCTGCCAAGTGAATTTTTAAATCTTTATCTGAATCTGCCAAATGACTTTTAAATCTTTGTTTGAATCTGCCAAGTGAATCTGAAATCTTTATCTGACTCTCTGGAGTGAACCTTAAACTTCCACGTAAATCGCAAATCTTTTTTCTGAATCTTCGGAGTGAATCTTTATTTAAATTCCAAAAATCTTTCTCTAAAAATCAAATCATCTAAACCTCTAAAAACTGAATTCCATTTTTTTTCTAAATCTACGCAGTTAAAAACTTTGTTCAATACTTAGAATCGAAAATCTTAGATCGAATCTCCAACATCTCGAATGCCGGACTGAATCTCATCACCCCAATCTCATTCTGAATTCAAAATCCCGTCGGGTCTCATGGATTCGCAAAAAACAAATAACGAGATTTATATCAGATTCTTGAATCTCGATCGAAATTCCAAACACAACTGACCACAATTAAACTCAATTCAATAAAAATAAATCCACTTAAGTTACGTATTACAATTACAAATTACTCAGCATAAAAGAAAATTTTTTTGTTAACCTTTTTCTTTCAACACATTTGCACTCGACACAAATAACGGCAGTTGGATTTGTGTTTCAAACCCGGAAACCAATTTACAGAACAATCAAAACAGATCATAATCAGATCAAATGATTGTGATTAAAAACTAGGATGCAAATTGAATAGAAAAACAGTTTGCTCGCAATCTATCAATTAAATAGTACAAATTACAAACAAAATTAGAGAATTTAAATGATTTTCGAGTTTTGCCTTTGAAAATTAGTTTACAAAGAAGGAAAAATTACGACGCCAAAAAGAGGCGCGCGTTTCACGCGTTGCCGAGGCGACCGGAATACCTGCATCTGTCGCTATAGCAACGGGATGCTGGATGAGAGGAAACGCGAGCTTTTGATTTTCGCCGCCGCGGTAACCACGAAAGGTGACGTCACAAGCAGACGGTTAAATTGTAATTTCCCGACAAATTGCACTCGGCCAACAGGTGTTGTACAGCTTTTAATTCCTACTTCCTTTTTTCCGTTAAAATTCTATATAAAACTCATTTAAAAAAAAAGGGGTTTGAGGGGAGAGGGGGGGGGGGGTGGGTAAAAGAGAAAGATACGCAACATGACGAACGAGTGTTGTCAGTTGCAAGTTCCGCTCCACTTGGCTTCTCCCAAAGTCGCAATAAAAAGAAGTTTTTCATCAAAGACATGAGCGATTGATTAGAAAACGACTGATTGAAGTGAATTGCGGGGGAGGAGTGCACGCGGGGGTGGTGACACCATGACCCCTTCGCCGCTTTTGCCACGTAGCGCAAGGGCCCACATAACTTTCTTTACTGCTTTCTATAAAGTTTTACGATGAAATTAGTTCCGACTTGAGTCGGGGATGGAGGAGGGCACTGCAATCCTCGGCGGACGCGGGTCACTACATCCCCCGCACTCACGTCCTTCAACGTCCCCCTGCTACGATAAGCCCAACGAGCTTATCTTTAGGCGCGAGACGCAATTCCCTCGAGTCGAGACAACGGGCATGAAGAAGAAAATCTACTCGACGTTGGAGAAAACACTAGTCCCTTAATCAACTACTATCACCCCCCCAACCCCCGCGAGCAAAAATTTCATTTTTAAATAGAAAAGAGGTAAAATGGAAAATCATGTGATTTTATAAACCGGCACGGGTCACAGAAGTGACGCGAGAGTTAACTTGCTCTGACAGTGTTTAATGCACGCGGCCTCTTCCTCACGATGGCGGAAGAAAAGTGGAAGGGGGATCGGTCTCTAGGCAGCAGCAACAGCAGCAGCAGATGCTGGTACATGGGAGGGGCGCGCGCTCACTCGCTAATGCAAATGGGAATTGTATGCAGCGCCCCGTAATCGTCTTATGGCGCGAAACTTCATTATGGGACGGGGTGGGGGGGATGTAGGGGGGAGGCAAACGCAGAATGAGAGAGAGAGAAACGCGACCTCCTTTCCCGCCACCGTGACGCAGCACCAACCTCCCTCTGCCGGCTGATTTAATTGTGGCGCCATTTCGCCTTTACTCGCCACGCTGCTCCTTCAGCGTCTCAGAATCAAAGAGTTGAGAATTGGGCGCCTATGGGTCTGTTTATGACAGATCCCTTCATCACGGTTAAGGAAAAAGGAGCGCCAAACCAAGCGTAGGCGCAACCATCGCCCCATGGCCGACTCCCCCCCGACCACCACTCTCCCACATTTTTACTTCTTCAATGTTGCCTTGGTAACTCACCCCCATGCTGACCACTGACGCCCAATAACTGGCCAATGCACTGAACGGAAATCAATGAAACGCGCCTAGTGTGTCTACCCCCTTTAAGCCTACTTTATCCATGCAAAAAAAAAAAAACCCAAATTGTTTCTACTTAACCACTCGAGAGATACGTCAACTTAAAGTCTTTTTATGCATGACACGTCAATCAAATTTCCCGCAGCTGGGTCAAGCAAAAAGGTCAGGGATGAAAATGTTGATACAAGAAAGAGGCAAAACAAAAACGATAAGACATTGCAATCACAAACGCAAGGACTAGCAAAACCACTACCTCCTTCACCCTTACTAACCCCTTAAAAAAATCGCTCCCCGACGACTTGGGCGGATGGACGAGTTTTCAGGCGAAGATCAGCCACAAATGGAGTCGCCTCCCATTACCCCACCCCCGCACCAGGTCCTAAGGGCACAGTTGGAGGGCAGCGCGTAATGGCACGCGTATATTCTGGCTCAACATCCCCATTCCCAATCAAGTATACGAAGGGAATTCCCCGAGGGAATCACGAGGCTTCCCGTGACGACTGACCTAACCCCCGAAAAAAAAAAAAAAAAAGAAAAAAAAAAAAAGTTGGGCACTTTGCTAATGCTTTATAATTAATTATATTTAGTGTGGGTGACGTAAGTGAGATAGAGGAAATATTTGAGCTTCTTTTTATATTTCTCCCCCATCGATCTGAGCGGCGGAAGTAGCCACGAGGGCAGTGGACGAAGCCAATCGGAGATGCGACAAGGGGGTAGCGAGCGGATGCTGCGACTATGATAAGAGCGAAGGACGAGTGGACGAGTACAACTGGTTGAGGGGCCGACATGTGTGAGGGGGGTGTGGGGGAAAGGCGATATTGGCGGACCCCGATGCTCGATTGGATTCATAAATCAGCTAGATGGAGCGCAGGGAAGCCCAATGCCGGCTGCCGCCGTCCAGCCGCCTTCTCCCCACCAACACCCATCCATCAGCCGGCAACTGGCTTCTTCTTCGGGGCGGGGTTTATCAAGCGAGCAACGCCGCCATAAAGCAGCTCCTACCGCCCACGGCAAAAGGCCAAAAGAAGAATACCCCCACACACTGTCGACAGAATAAATCCCTTTCGTGTCTAAAAGTGTCCGAGAGGAAAGTTGCTCTACACTTTGCTACAGTCTTCATGCACCACCCCCAATAGAAATGTTTCAGAGGCTAAAGAGCCGTCTCGTTTTGCAGTAAATTTTCTTGCCATTGTGCGACGCGTGCACAAAACCGTTTGATTTGCACCCACACATAGCCCTTGCTCCATGCATCATTTCTCTCTCTTTTTATTTTTCAAAAAATTATAGACTCAATTAGAAAAATATTTACAAAGTAAGAAACTTCCTCATCTTGTATGGACAAGTTCCGTTGTCTATATGATTGATGGACGGCAGAGATTTTTGAGTATTGGATATAAGAATAGTGAGACACGCAGGGCGCCATTTTGATGATGATATGAGTGGGGGATTCATCAGCGCCTCCATAGTGGCCACTCGGGGGAGCGGAAGACGCCATTAGTAACGTTTCGCGCCCAAGAGAGAGGCCCATTAAGTGCTCGGCGCGTTTCATGGTGGCCTCCGTCTCGCCAGAAGGAGGTGGGAGGGGACTAGATGGTAGGAGATGACTTAATCAATATTCTTACGGTGGAATTATGGAGATCGGAGAAATGCGCTCAACCAAAAGGTTAAGGACTTCCCTCCCGACCGATAAAAGCGACATGCGAAAAGATGGCGTAGATTGAAGCAAAACTTTTATCTGGTGCTGACATGTCGTGCAAACGAGGCTCCCTTATCAAACGCCATCTCCGATGAAATGCGCCGTTGCGTCCCTTCGCCTTTTGTCTCCAACATACGAGACGACAATTAGCGTCCCAATCGACCATACACACCAAGGACGAGTCAAAATTTCCCCGTCTCTTTCTCCAACGAATCGATGCGTGACAAAAGTGGACCTCCAAGCTATATGCACCATTCAAAAAAAAAAAAAAAAAAAAAAAAGTTATCACTCACACAATATTTAAATTTTTCTTGTGTCAATTAAAACCGACATTTTTTCAACCATTTTATAGCAACTCTTAACAGATGGCATTAGCGATGTACACACGTGAAACGTCGACCTCAAGGACGCGATGGAAAGGCGTTGCGCATCAAGCTGTCATTTCCTCGGGGAATTATCAGCAAGCCACGTGTCTTTTGTCACCTGAACGACGTGTCATTCAACTCGAGCCACTTCACCGTGTCTTGTATGGCAAAAACGCCCAAATGAACAAAACGGAATTCATTTCCAAATGAATGCATTTTTTAACATTTTCAGCTGTGTGCACTTAAAAACAACAGTTTCACCCTCCCCTATCTACAATAACCCCCACTCCCTAAATAGAGGGTATTGAACCCCCTCTTCATCAACCCACATCCCTTATGCATGTCCAGAAAAAGGCTATTTTTGGTCGCCATTTCCCCTCGAGTAAAGAACCCTTCTCAACGAATGAGGGTTCCGTCAGAAATAAGAGGGAGGGGAGTGTTACCCTCAATTATGTGCAGTTATGGATCGAAGCTATTTTTGACCACACCAGGTACAAGTACCATGCACTACAAAAGAGAGGGCTAAAGATTAGGATCCACCCGAGGTTAAAGGTTTCAACTGACAGCTGCCGAATGAGAAAGAAACGTGGGACTGACCATTGGTCACTCCTTTTTCTCTCTCCCCCCTCACTCACACGGAAGTTGTTACCATCTCTCCCCTCCCTTTTTTTTTTTTTTCAGAATGGGAGTCAAGGAAGACAGATTTTTAGCTATAGGGAGTGTAGAGTAAAAGTGGGTGTTATTTTTCGTAATGTAAAAATCTCTCCCCCCACTCCCTCCGTACTTTCAATCAAAAAGAAAGGAAAGGGGAAAGAGATCAGCTCCATCAAGTGTGCCCCCTTCTTTTTCGGATCGAAATGCATTTGCAACACAACATGTGGCTATGGATCAAATTTCCATCTGGTTTCATCAATCGGCCATTGGTCAGGGATAAAAGCATTTTCGTTTCGGGTTTTATAATGTGGTTAAGAATTTTCAATATTTCACTCCAGATAAAAATGGCGGCGCGCTGTTCATGCGTGAAGCAGGAACTTCCGTTTGTCACGCTTATTTCACTTTATTTTTATATCTAGAGGATAATAATTAATATTTTTTTATAAATATTATTTTCCGTATTTCGACTTGAGCGGGTGACGAAAATGAATTTTTATTTACGATTAAAATTGATTTTGCCAATTCAAAAATATTTTAATTGAAATTTCCTATTTTTTTTTTTTTTTTTTTTTTTTTGTTTCTATTCTGTAACTGGAATAAATTTATTATAAGTTTTAAATTGCTTTTTTTATATTTAATTTCAACATTTGAATGTCGATTAAAGTTTTAAGACGATTGATTTAAAATTTTGATACTTAAGTTTTTCATGAATCTCTCGGTTGGTTTTATTTTTTAAAAAAATTCACAATTGAGTTTTAAACATTTCAAAACTCAATATGCCAATCTCCGAAATGTCTAAATCCAAGGTTAAATAATTACAGTTTGCGTGCAAGGGGCCGCCATTTTTCTATTCCCGCGGAAATAACAATTCCGGTACTACAACAAACCTAACAAAAATACATTTCGTAACCAAAAAAAAAAAAAAAAGAAAAAAAGAAAAAATAAAATTTAAAAAAAAAAAAAAAAAAGAAACGAGATTGAGTATACATCTATCTATAAGAAGCTCGCTTAGCAACAGCGCTGTACCCTAATTGAACTTATATTGCAAGTTTTAATAAATATGTATGAGATTCCTTTCCTCGTCTTCTCATCCTAGGGCATATTCACTCATCTTCACTGCCAAAGATTGAGGAATTATTTCGCCTTGCAATATTTTTCTTCTTGTTCGCTTGTGATCAGACATTAATAAGAATTAATTTAGCCGACGGGCTTAAATTAGGGTTAAACTCATGGATGTCATCCAATGAGCAACGCGTGTTTTCAGATTTCGGTTCCTTCTCTCGCCGCTCGGCTGCGCTCTTGGGTTAATTTGTCGGAACCATGCGTCTCATTTAATCTCAGGCAACGTGGGGGTGGTGGAAGAGGAGGAAAAGAGAGGGATGAGGTGGGATGTTCCTCATATAAGCGGTGGGCGCCGTTAATTCTTGCTGCGAAATGTTTGCTTAAAAATGATCTAATTATAAATTCATCCACGATTAGAAATTTTGAAGGGGAATGGCAGGAGAAAATAAAAAATTAAAGGTTGAGACGGCGCATTTTATTGGGCGGCAAACTGCGCCTGCTTTTGGCGTCTAAGAACTACTTAGCAATTTCTACTTAGGTAATTGGTCCAACCGACAGTTTCAAAAGCCCCTTACAACTAAGTTAAATTTACATATTACTTTACCTAACTCCATTTCTTTTTAACTTATACAATCTTTTATTTTGCGAAACTTTTTTCAACTAATCTTCGAAAAGAAAGAAGAAAGAAAAAAAAAAAATTGTTTTTTTTTGCCTGCCGCTCTGTCGCCCTTTTTCGTTGCTCCATTTCCGACGTCACTCGCTCTCCGATGGCACATTAGCCACTAATTAATTTTTGAGACGCACTTCTTCCTGCTGGCGGGAACACTTTCTTGGAGGGGATCTTACAAATTGAAATTTGTGCCCCGGCCAAAATTGATTGGAAAACGGCGCATCCCCTTCACCCCTCTCCTCCTCTCCGCCCCCAGAATCGGAAGATGAGACGCCAAAAAGAGAGGGGGTAGGGATGGTGAAGTAGGGGGAGGTGATATGTAGTCGAAGAAGCGACAATCAGATGGGGCTCCGAAAAACAGACGTTTTATTTGTTGATGTTCCAACTTGCAAATGCATCAGCATATTCGTATGGAGATGAGATCCATCTGGTGACATCAAAGGGTTTAAAAGAAGAAAAACAAAAAAAAAAAAAAGTAGTGGAGAATAAATTGAATCATCCGCCCACTTCTTTGTGCAAACGATATCAACTCGCTCGAAATGATTATTCGACACGACTGGCAACAACGAAATGTGTACCTACGGTGTGAATGCACAACAGGTGAAGGTGTTTGCTCTTCTTACGTCATAAATGTAGCTGATGCGAAAAATGCGCAACTGGACCAAATCACAATCGAACAACGCCCTCTACGTGTAAAAAGCGAATTACAAACCTATTAACCTCACATCACTACATCGGTCTTATTAGTATAACCCTCAATATCCATTTCATTTCTAAATAGATTACCCCCGCATTTTGATTGGCGTAATCGTCAGGTCACACATTTCCCTCCTCTAATGTATCTTGCGATGCCTCTTGCAAATATCTTGTACTCCAGCGAGTGGAAAAAATATCGACTAATATCGATCCATTTAATGGCGGATAGTTTGTTGATGTGTTGTTCAAGATATTAAGTACACACTTTCCTTTCTATTTATTTTTCGTTTCTTGTATGCGTAAAAAGAAAACTTCATTTTTTATATATATATATATACATACATAAAAGGAATGGGGATTTAGGATGGTTAAAAGAAGGGAGAAATTCCCCCGGTCCTCTTTACTCCCCCGCACTTCGCTATGGGTTGAGCTCGACAAATGCATTTCTAGTGGAGTAATTGGTGCTAATTGATCGCTCGGCGTCTCCAAACCGCACGTGCCTTCTTTGCACGGGTCCATTTCCTCATTTCACCTGACAACTTTTCAGCAGATGCGTTTGGATTTATGGCCAGACGCAGCTAGAGGATTGGACTTGGGTCGGGGTGATGAATCGGGGGGCTTAGGGAAGCAGCCTCCCTGCTCGACCACCCCCACTCATTCCCCGTGGGCTCCGGCGCGTGTCACCTCGGCCCTCACGTGCTCGATCTTTTGAATTATAGCATCGTTGACATTAATGGCCCCCGTATACAGTAGCGCCACCGTACGCTTTACGTGCCAATTAGTCAAGTTTTTTTTTTTCCTTTTTTTTTCTTTTTAATAATATCTTAGATAAAAGTTGACCGATAAGGAATAGTGATCTTTGTAACCGAATGATTTTTAACACTACCATTTTTTAGTTGCTTGTAATTGAGGTTAATTGAGGTCGAAGTTGGGAATGAACTTTCAACTGTAGCACATGCCAACACATTTATCTGCAAAGGTCGACTACTCTTTCAACCATTCTGTAGATTGTTAACACTTTTAACCCCCAATTCATCATCCGTTCAAAGAAAAATGATTAGTTTGAATTATTTTTGTAAACATGTTTAGTAATACCACAAAATACCACGTCTACATTTCGAAAACGCCACCTGGCGATAAAATAGAAAATTAAACTACTATTGCTTACTCCGTAAAAATTTCGACCTTATTCCACGGACTAAAGTCGAAATAAATTACTTTCGACTTTAGTCCGCAAAATTTTCGACGTTATTCCGTGGAAATGAAACCTATCGAATTATACAACGCTTCAAAGAAAGGGTTTGTTAAAAAAAAAAAAAAAATAGAGTGTAATGAACTCTGTAAATTGCACGTCTCACTTTTTACTTGATCATTTTTTCCCACCTTGCCTAGCGGCAAATACCAGGTGAGAAGGCAAAGTGTGTGATGGACCAAACCAATCAGTAGGAAATTCAAGACAGGGAGTGGCACACTCTTCAGCCACTACTGATAAAACTGATGAATTACGCTTGTGAAATGACCACCTGTTGCGTGATTTAATTCACTTTTTTAGTGAAAATATTTTTTTCTCTATGTGACATTGATATTCCACGACCTTGACCTTAAGCGCGCGCGAGTTTATGACCGGCGCTCTTTAAGGTGCTTATGTGGATGGAATCGATTTGTTGGTCGTTACCTGCGCAGTCGAGTGGGGCAACAGGTGTTAGAGAAGTGAGCCAACATACACGCCTTTGCTTATTATCGAACACCTTTTTAGAGAGTATTGATCAATTGTCATTACATATGCGAAATTAATTGTAAGTTTTGTCCGAGTCTTACGCCCTTTTGTTTTCCGTTAAGTGGCGAACGATGTCGCTCCACTGAGAAATCTATGACAGCACAGCTTACCGAGTTTGCCCAGAAAATGATAACTTTGGGTTGCCAATAGCAACGTACACTGAAAAATCGATACGGAGAAAAGAGAGGGACATGGATGAGGGACTTTTCGACCACGCGCCATTTTCTTAATTCATCATTTATAAGTTGGAGAATTTCGTTTTTCTCCTTCTACGTCAAATCACTTGTTGAGAAGAAAAAAAAGTTTGCAAGAAAGAAAAGTTCTTGAAGCGAGTTAACTGCGAGACGCTTCAACATCACTAAATATTTGATCACATCAGCCACTACCGATGCCACAACATTAGCACATATCACTTGAACGGGTGCGCGCCACTCACATTACCCACCTGACGGCGAGTTAATGAGACACAGAGTTGCCAAGTTTTCTTAAAGTGTCTACAAAATTAGCATTGACACGGAGTAAACAAAAATGTTGTATTCCCTCAATTCTCCAAGTGGTCACACTCGTGACGTCACAACATTGACCCCTCTGCGGGTGAAAGACCTTTTTCAAGTTTCTCTCTTGCCCAACAGGTAGGCCACGTGTTGCTGCAATCAAGATGAGTGGCGGATCACAGCCATTTGCATTTCTCTCGACGGTGAACCGCCGCCACACATGGCCTCACGCTGTTTGTTGTTTAGACCCGGCGTTAAGGTGACGTCTCGTCCAGCATCCGAGATCGAGTTGGCCGTGACCTTTTCGCCAACACGCGTCGCCACGCGATTATTGCCACACTGTGTTTCAATGGATGGTGACTATGACCTCGTTAAAATGGCCACTTTTTTTTTATACTATTTATAGATGGACCGGGTTTGGCGCCTCTATTCAACGTTGTGAATGGGGAAAAGGGTTGTTTAATTACTCTGCCCTCTTTTTACCCCTTTTTCTTCTTCAAGGCCGTCCAGGAGGGGGAATGTGCGAAGATTTTGTGGTCTAGACTTTGTCTGCAAATAGGGGGGGTCTAGTGAATTATTAGCTCGTTGACATACTTGAGTTTCGTTTTGTTTTTTAACTATTCTTTGGCTTTCGACCAATCAAAGGGATCAGGCAGCCATTACCAGTCCATTACAGGTAATCTAAAAGTGATGGAAGGTAGAAGGAGGGTAAAGGTTCCCTCGAGTGCGTTGTGTGCAATTGTCATGGTTACAACCCGTCGCTACTTTAAATCTGGCTCACCCCTACGTTGCACATTATATCTGCCAACCTGAGATCAGTTGCTATAGAAACAGAGCCCTTATAGGAAAATAAAGTAGGAACAGCAACGTGCTTTGCCACACCACTCCTCGGACTTGAGGGCTTAAGGAAAAAGAAGGCAAAAGAATCTCTTATTATTACCCCTTTCGTCCAAATCCACCGTTTCCTACCTGTTTCGTTAATTAAAAGCTTTTCAACGAGACGCAAAAAATTACATCTAATTCTATTAAACTGTAATCATTTAACCCCGCTATTTTAAGTCTTTTTTGCTCCTTTTCCTAAATTAAATGTAACAAGCTTTTTCAACCGATTAACCGTCTAATTACACAACACCTTACTACACTCGAATATATTTTAATGTCGTGTAAACAACGTTAAAATTCTCACAACGTACGATTGTGAAATGAAAACGTTGGCACATCGTAATCCATGCGCGCAGCCATTTTGTTAAACCCGATTAGCCAATGGGCGACGTCCTAATCACGTGATTCCCACAAATGGGGTATCTCGTTTCATAAATACAGTTTGAATATCAGCGGAACTAATACTTCAGTCACACGACACATTTTCAAATGGAAAACAAAGGGACACGATGTAATGGACAGTGACATCTACTGTTCATTTCGGATCTACAACGTATCTCTACTCATGCACGGACGTTGATGATATAAAAAAAAAGCGACGCGGTGTATTCCCTAATCAAGTCTTAAAAACCACTTGACCCTAACGGTTCCTCGCTAATTACACAAAGGAAAATATTTGTCGGAAATAACAAGTCACGAAATGTCGAAATTTATTATACGAAAATTAGGTAGTAAATTAAAAACGGAAATATCGACCTGCTTTCATAAATAGGCCTAACCGATCGTTTAGCGACAGGTGACGAAAAAAGTGTTGAAAAATTAGTAAAAATTCTTAACCTTCACACGTTTAAATGCCACCAAAATAATTATGTCATTCCATTGTGCTTGGAAACAAGGTATAGTAAAAAGAAAAAAACTATTTTCACTCCGGTTTCACGCACGCAAAATTCTATATCTCATTTTTTATTTCTAGCTTTATATAAGCTGCATTTTTTTTCTCTCTTGTCTGGATGTCGACACCTCGTGATCGTGAGTCGTTCATACACCTGTAGAGTTTTAAACCAACTATGCATGACACGTTGTCGACAAAAATTGAAGTTTGTACGAAGAAAAAAAAATTTTTTTTTTCCTGCAATTAACGACATCTTTACTCAAGGTCAAAACAACTACTAGCCATTGAAAAATGTCCAGCAGAGCAAAACTTTACGAGATCCCACCTTTTAAATATAATAGCAGTCGTCACGAAACGCATGCCTGTCATTTATTTTTAAATATGTTTGAATAGTTTTTTTGTTAATAGCATAATAAACAGCACGTGTTAATGAGTCAATGAATCGATTGTGTAAAAAAGAGCGAATGGGCGGTAATTTTTTTTTTTTTTCGCAATCAGATCAATTAACAGTTGTGAACGTATTTTTTTAAATTCCTACAGGAAGTGAGTTCTGTGAAGAAAAGCTCTTCAACAACGAGATATTTTACTAATTGCGCAGGCCTGTAAAATATGTAAATAAATTTCTCATTCCCCCGAATTGAGCCTCACAGATCGTGAAGTGGCGGTACACTCAAAACCTGCAATTAAACGATTTAAAAAATTTTGTGACCGGAAATTGAATTCAATTTGATGAATTTGCTAAATTATTTGGTAGCTGATAACTTTATTTTTCCCTGTGAGTGCATTCACTTGTAATGAAATACTCATCCATTTTTGTTGTTCATTTCAGAACCAGAGTCCAAATGTTAAAGATGTAGGAACTATTTATTTTAATTATTAGAAACAAGGGATCGGAAATGGTAACAAAATTCACATATGGCTTTCTCATGAAATCAGATAATTCTTTCTAAGAATGTATGATTGCGTAAATATGGTTTCACAATTAATAGTTGCTAAGCTACTCTCAATTGGTCCAATAAATTCACGTGATTTGTATTACTATCACCTACCGAATCGCTTTTTTTGTTTTTTTTTTTTCTAAATAAAAATTTTATCTCGTTGACCTCATGTGGTAAATGATTAGTTCAAAGCTTTTATCATTGTTTATTCTTATATTTATCAGTGAAAATTTAGGTCGTATCAAATAAAAAGGCAGACAACTTTACTCCACTGTTTTTATTTGTTCTTTACAACTTGTATGATGATTAACCTCGTAGTACATCTGTACCATCGCAATCATTAAATAGCAATGTGATCCGATACGGAAAAAATAACTGATAAAATCTGATAGAAAATCGATTAATATTTTATCGTTATCGTGGACATTGCTCCATTTCACCATTGTGAAAGAATACACTTTTAGTTATCAGAGACAGGTCACCGATAATGTGTGATTTATTGAGTGTATCAATATTGCTTAAATATTACTCGATTTGCAATCGATTCTTTCTTTACATACCCGTTCATTGCCCGAAATTTATTAACAACGCATGCGCATCATTTCATACTGCCGCCTTGAGTCGATAAATAGAAACAAATTCATAATGGCGATCATTGTCAGTTCGATTATAATCTACTTGAATACTTTACTTATAAGCCGATTGTCTCCTATCGAAGACTATCCCAAAGCGTAATTCCTGCTTACTACACTATTAGATTTTTACCTCCATTTTATTAATATATTTTTACTACTAGGAAAACTCGCTTCGATTGTTTTCTTTGCGCAACGTTATTTACAGCCCATAAAAAATTCTAAATTAAATTTCATTTCATCCTATTCATAATTTTTACACCTTAACAAACCGTAATAAAATTAATTTTACTGCTAATGATTCCTTACAAAATTTTCTGTAAATAAAACTTCTAGCTTTTAATATTTTCTTTTTTGTATTATTCTACTGACTGCTATCAGAAGCTAACACAGGTGTGATGCGCCCACCCAACACTTGTGTGACGACCTTCAGAAAAGTGGTATGGTAAGCGTAAATCTCACGCCTTTTCAATCAATTAAATTATAACAAAATAATAATAAAAAAAAATTTTAAACTACCATTAAAACACAATGCAATTATCGCAAGATAAAGGTCAAAACCTCGTAATCTAAAGTAAATAACTTTGTATTGTTTTTAAGCAAAAAAAAAAAAAAAACACTGGAATTTCTCTACAGGATACTAACTACATTTTTGGCTATTTTGCTTTTAAAATAAAAAATAATGGTTCATTAGAAAAGGTCACACATGAGACGGTAGAAAAAGTTTGCAGTTCATTATGAAAATGACTTCCATTTATAGATGTACTTGTCAAGGGCGACTCGGACATCACATTCATCAAAGAATTTTTATATCTTTCCAAGGTAACGACAATTTCCCATCCAAGAATTCGACCTAACGATTAACTGTGACCGTGATCGTGACACTGTGAACTCAATTCTGCATGGAATGAAAAAACAGGTGAAACATTAATGGAATTAACATTCAAATTTTTACTATATTATTCGGCCGTTGGTCAACATGAAGTTCAAATAATGTAGAAACCCGGTATAGAATTTTTAAAAACAGGTTTTTTTGTTTTTTAACAGATTATAAATACAGAAAAATCTCGCTACCACTTGGATTAACTAATCAAAAAACACGGCTAGAAAGAAGTGAAGCAAAGCCGCAACGGGATAACATCGTATCAATACAAACGTGAACAACTAAAACTAATAACTAAAAGCTATTAAACCAGAGATTCCATTTCGCATCCCCAAGAAGGCCGAGAGTAGTGGGTACAACACGAATTAACCTCCTTGTAATAGCAAGAAGCAGTCCAAAATTGAAATTTTGTTTAATATCAGTCATACCCCGATTTTCATGACGTCATTACAGAAAAATTTCATTTTTAACTAAGAATTTCCTAGCAAAGTAATTATTAACCCAAGTCATGCTTCGTATTCACAAGTTCTATTAAGTAGGAGTTAACTTTTCAAAATGTAAAAAATATATCGCCACAAGATGTCACTTTACGCTCATAACTTAATGCTGAACTTGATTTGACTACTCCTCTTTTTAAAGTAAGCGTGACCGCTAGTGGCCTGCTCTTTACTCCATGTCCAGTCCAACCCTTGCTGCCCAATGACCGCTTGAGCACCCTAGGGCAGTTCCGGGGCCAAGATGACTAGGGAGTTCGTGAAAGAAAAAAATTATCTGACAGGTGACCAGTGGATGCTTTTAAACAGATTACTGATTAATTCAATTGGGCTCACCCAATCATAAAGTGATAGTGCCAATTAACCTTAATTTCTGCTCTACTACTTGCTGGGCTATCAGCTTAGTGACGCCAACTTTTTTTTTTTCTTTGTAGATTAAAATTTTCACAGTTTTAACGAAATCTCGTTAATTCTAACACCTTTTGTCACATCAATAAGTTTGTTCTAATTTTAATTCCCCTTCACCCTGACCTCAAAATGTTGTTGTCAGAGGTTGCTTGGTCACTCACAATACCTCAACGCTCAATTAAAAAAAAAAAAAACTTGACACGCAATTCTAACCAATATCTCTTTCTCCATAAATCATTTAACGTCATTTATTATAAATAGAAATAGGTAGAGAATTTTTTTAATTTTAAATTTTTAAAACCCGACATTTTTTTCTCTCGAAAACTCAACTGTGACCCAATTAACAGCTGACGTCTTGCGCACCTGCTGAGTACAGGTGCGCTAGAAATGCATCAATATTTCCCACATTTTCATTTGTCACTAATATATCGTGTGTTGAAAAATGAGGATAAATTGTACAAGGTCGTGAGAATAAAATGTCGTAAATGATAAAAATAAGTCATAAAAAGAAAATCCAAGATTATAGTAAAGTCGAGAAGCAGATTTTGATTGCATCACAAGACTCGATATTTCGTCCAAGGGCTCTTGGCCCCAGGGGATTGTGACCTCGACCCCCTGACAACCTTGAAATTATCCTATCACACAACGTGATAGTGAGTAGTAAAGTCTGCGTTTTCGACAAATCTTTAAAAAACATATTTTTGATTGACAAGTGGAATTAAAGTTCCTCCATCCTACTCAAAAATTGATCAAAGTATTAGCGCGGGTGTCATTCGACTGATAAGCGTCTTTCTTCGCTGCTGGCTAATCTCACTTCCGGTAAGTGGCTTCCGCAATGACATCACTGGCCTTAATTGGGCGCGCGCATTGCTCCACTTGAGTCTGGTTATTTATACTAAAAAAAATTTTTCCAACAGGTGTTTTTTCCCGAATTTTCTTAATTCAAAAAAAAAAAAAAAAAAAAAAAAGCAGCTCGTAAATTCCAAGAAGCTTCGATGGTTACATTACAAATTCATAAGTCGATCAAATTTCCCTTCTCTATGTCATTCAAACCTGAGTGCAGTGAGGGCAGAGTAGAGTCAAGGACGTATCTGTCCACTTTTCGTACCCACAAATCAAAGACGCGGGTTCAAAATAAACTAAAATGACAAGAAAGAAGGGAAATACAAATATCTGAAAAATTAACCGATCCAAAGTATAACAACGTTTAAATGTTTTACAAGTGTTAAATCCAACGTTTTTAATTAATAAAATCGCAAGTAATTAACACTTTTCGTCAATTAGTTGCATGAAAAAAATAATAGCACGCACGTTTTATAACAAACGTTGACCAAAATGGACGGCGGTGTTACTAAAAGATGGAAGACGAAATGATTTTTTTATTTATTTAAAAAAAAAAAAAAAAAGAAAATCAGTGGTTTTGGTTCCCCCTTTCGATACTGGATTGAATAAATCCGCCATTTCGTCACGACTCTCTTCCTTCTTTTATTTCCAACTTGGATATATAAAAAAAAAAAATGAAAAATTCCAAAATGGCCATGAGCTTGGGTCAGTATCAACAGGTGGATGCAAAGGGCACTCATTAGTTTTGAATATTTTTTTCCCACGTGTAATCTTATTTAAGTGTGCCATGAGAATCGAATTACACATGAGAACTAACATGATGACTTAATAACAATTCAAAAAACAATGCCAGAAGAAGAATTATATAAAAAAAAGTATAACTAGATATTCACAAAAAAAAAAAAAAAAATACACTTGTAATTACCTACTTTAAAAAAACCCCTTTCTCTACATTTATAAATCCCCCGTTTCATTAATCACCATGTTTCACATCCCCCTTCTTCCTCATGGGACCACCATTGTCGACCACCTTCATCTCCCTTACAATTTTTCTCACCTTTGCACTCCATTTGAATGCTTCATTCTTACTTTTTTTCCCCTCTTTTCATAAAAGTAATTTCATTTTCCCTCCGAATTACTTCGACCTTGTCTTTGAGACGCCACTTCCTCGTCTCACGTGACCTCGAAAACACGCGAAAATCTTTTTTTTTTTTTTTCATTCTCTCTTCTAAAATACAAACTTTTTTTTTTATAGCTCCCAACAAATTAGTCAAACATAAAAATCAAAAATGTCCAAGTCAAATCAGAGCGGTTAAGATGAGTTTTATGGTGAGTATTGCAACCCCCTGCGTTTGAATCTCGTTTTACTCGTCTGTTTACCGCCATATCTCTTAAAAATACTAAAACTTTTATGTTTGAACTTGCTATTTCCCATAAGATTCTTTACACAAGGTCCGTGAGGTCGAGTGAAAGTCCAGAAAAAGAGATGCGTGACATGATCAAATTCTCGACTAATGTGCGCATGCGTTGTGCATTCAAATTCGCAATTCGCCTCATGTGGAATTTTACGTTTTTGAATATTTTTTTTTTTTATTTTTTCCAGAAAAAGGCCGTGAAATGTAAGAACAAAGCAAGGTCAAAAAAGAGCCCTCTCCCACGCATAAAGCGTTTTAACTATTTTAAGAAAGAAAAAAAAATAAACTCCCCCTGTTGTGCACGAAATGCAAACGATTGCAATATTTCCAATCGATTCTGTTATTTTGTTTTTCTACGAGTTGAAAAAACAAAAAAAAACAGTAGTCGGCATTTCTTGTGTGTAAAAAAAAAAAACAATAATGTAATTAAACTCTGTCTACTTGTTTTAACTAAAACTTGCCGCAAACCCCGCCCGTTCATTTTTGAACGTAGTGCAGTCACACGAGTGCGTAAATTGACCCTCGTTTAATGTGAGTAACACCTTCCCTTGATTACGGTTGCCATACCGACCAGCCTCCCTAGCTGGGCTCATTTCTAATATTTCATCATGCGTTTCTCCTTGTTTCGTCGATATAGGTTTTTAATTACCAAAGCGTCTCAGCAGGTGGAGTCAAATCCACAAAACACTACGCCACACAACACTAAACACTGCAACCAAACTACTCCCTTCTGTTTCGCCGAACCCCTCTACCCAGAAATAAATCCCATTCATCTTACTGTAGCACGTGCTAAGGATGAGGGGGACTAGCCCAAAAATACACCCCCACTCTTAAAAAATCCCTACCATTAACGCGGAAAAATAAAATAGGCCTCATTTTTTTTAAGCCTAACTCGTTAATTCCACTGCCGGTGAACAGGTGCTCGATTAATGGAGTCAAATAGGTGAATTACGGGTTTTAAACTCATCACTCAAGGTGTAAGTGTGTACTAATTCCCTACTAAACCTTTGCAGGACGTCTCTGAATACGGGGGTTCCGTACCAACGTCATCAAATCTCGTATTTTAAATACACGACAATGAAATTTCCGACTGACGTGAATATGAAATTCAATTCCCGACATTTCATGACGTGAATATGAAATTCCCGTACTCCCATGACGTCACGTGTTTTATTGCAAGATGGAGGGATGTTTCGACAATACTCTCTATTCGTGATTCCCTCTTTTTTAAGCTTGAGTTTGTAGTTATGGAGTCTTACGTTCCGTGTTTTGGAATGTTTTCTATTGATTTTGTTACGTGGGAATTCAGGGTTATTTGATAATTATGTCAATAGGGATTCTGACTTTTTAAAAAGTGAAATTGTGAAGAATAAAAAAATACGGTTTTTTTATTGAAAATAAAAACGCGAGGGAAAAAAAAAAAAAGAGAAAAAAAACCCAGACATCCATGCAACTGGTTTCCGGGTTATAGAACCACAGAGGGAAATAGTTGGAAGAAGAGCACGAATTTCTGCGAACACGTTACATCAAAGAAACGAAATTAATTTCTTTATTAAATTAAATATTCAGATCAATGTTTTATAAAAAAATATCAACAAATCAATAGATTTCTCCCCCCCCCCACGCCACCGCCCCCCCCTCAAAAAAAAATTACAAGTTTCACGTTTTTTCCTCTAATTTTTCATAAGGAAAAAATGTATTGGCACACAGGAAAAAAAAATAATTATAAGACCTCATGAAAAAAAAACTTTTTCGACTTCACTTTAAAAGTTTCATTCTCCGCATATCGCAATAATGCATACCGTGCAGAAAAAATTCGTGCGAACACACAAGAATAAAAAAAAAAAGGCAGAAACTCTATAGAGATGTAAAAAAAAAAATTCAAAATTTCTTTTATTTGTTATTCATGTTTAACACATGTGGGCGCAGGGGTTGACTAGTATAGCAGACGCAAAAAAAAAAATAAATAGTAAAACCGAATCGATTGTAAATTATTGTAAATCATTGTAAAACATTGTAAAACGAAACTATTTGAGCATCTTTAAAAAAAAAAAATTTTTAATCGTTCACAAATGGTGCCTTCCTGGTGCGACAAACTGCCTTGAGCATGTGCATTTCACTTGTGAGCATTACTTGCTGCCCCGGGAAATGGTGGACAAGGGCGAAGCTCAAGCCAGGCTGGGCCGCTTTGGGTCGGCTCGTGAGTTCCACACGAAGAAACGTTGGCCAACTCTGGCGTGGCGTGTTTGGCTCTATGCCAATCTGGCCTCTGTTTGACTCCCTCCCAAACACAGCAAAAACGCAACAAGCTCGATGGACACGCATTTTTTTCTTTTGCTATTTATAAATTTTTTTTCAAAAATTTTTTGTTAATCTAACTTGATCCATTTTTAATTTTTTTTTTTTTTTTTTTGTGTCGAGTTGACAAGTTATTGCCTCACCATTGGCCTTGAAGTTCGGGAAGATAGCAGGAGATATAATAGGCTTAGCAAGTTCAAAGTCTGATTGGGAACTATTCAGTTCAAAATTCGAAAAGAGAGCGGAAAAGTGGAATAATTTTTGCTGACCTGGCCCTAATTCGATCGGTTAAAGGAAAAAGTGAAATTAAAAGTCTCCAATGAGGTGGTTTGTTTTGTTTCTAAGCAACAGTAAATATTCTATACACATTTTGATTATAAAAAAAAGTAAAAAAAAAAAAAACCTGCTGTGTACTTAATACTTTGTACGTCAGAGGAAGAATATTCATGATCGAAATTTCCCATTTGTTTCATTTCCCTATTTACTAATACACGCTTTTTTTAAAAAAACATTTTTTTTTTCTGTTAATGCGCGGTTAGTGATTTTCGGTAGTTAAAGCTGGTCACGGAATGTAGTATGTAGGTTAGCAGCGACATCGGACGACGAAATGAATAACTTGTTTTTTTTTTTTTTTTTAAATTGCGGGCCGAGGGAATTTTAGATATAGTTTTGGCGAGTATTTAAGATCAATTAGTATTTTATTTAGAAGCAATTTGAGATGTTAAATTTGAAAGCGGGTCACGAGTGAAGTGCGGGGGAGGAGACGATCGAAGAGACGGGGAAGGGAAAAATCGAACATTTCTTACCTTCCAACCAGCAGAACTGTTGCTGTCGCCTTTGTCCTTGAAGTAAGGTACGTTCTGTACCATCCAGTCGTAGATTTGCGACAACGTAAGTCGTTTCTCGGGCGAGCTTTGAATGGCTTGGGTGATGAGGTCGGCATATGACATGTTCCCCCACGCATTCCGTCGTGACGAGTTCTTTTTAGGCAGAACCCCTGCCCCGACTCCGCTAACACCGTCCAAACCAGGTGCTGTACCTGTCATGCCCTTGCTAGGATCTTCATCCTTGTCCACATAGTTGTCCGGCCTGGGCAACGGCCACGTGTTAGAACGAGCCCTCTGTTGAGGCTCGAAGTTCGGGTCCGTGTCGACTGCATCCATGGCTGCCGTGATCACCAACAGAGAGCGAAAAGAAGAAAACACGAAAATGTGGTAAAAATAAAAACACTGAGTTGAATGTCTAGAAAACACTGAGCTCCAAGTCGTCGGCAACGAAGACTACAGACGACGCCGTTTTTCCGGGGCTCCACCGGGGCCTGGCTCCAACCGGGGATTCACGAGGTGTATGCCGCGCTTGGGCGTGCGCGGCACGGCTCAGCTGAGCGAGTCTTGCGGCGTCGACAGTCAGGGATACCGGCAGCCGCCAGTTAATGTTGGCGGTTCAATACCGAGTGTAGGACGGGTCGAGAGCGCGATCTGGCGCATGTCAAGGCGTTCAGAAAATCGACGAGCGTTTTTAAGATCGAGGCAGCTGCGAGCGATGCAACCCTTCTGCTTGCTGGCGGTAGTGGTGTGTAGTGAATCCGCGAACAGCAGCACTAGCGGTCTCGCTCACAACGCATGACGTCAAGGCCAATGACATGCACGTGACGTAGTTGTTGTCAGGAGTGATCGGGTTAGCATAGATGGCGCCCTTTTCCAATTCTATTAAACCAACGGTTCACTCCTATTTACAATTTGTAATGAATTTTTACCACTTTTAATGATTTATTACCCATTTCACCTTTTCGTAACAACCAAAATGGCCGAATAACTTACGAACCGTGCACATTACAAAAAAACGATATTTTTCATTAATGGAAATCAACACCTTTTTCACTTATCCGTTATCACTTACCAATTCCATCTATTGGCTGGGTACTAAGGGGGTTTTACGTAGTTCCCTTATGAGTATCGTGCGCCATCTTTTCACACGAAAGGGGGCGTGCAGAACTGGAACGGTGTCTTAGAGGCGGGTAGAAAAGAGTATGGGAGAATAGAGACGAAAAATCGAAAAAAAAGTCAGGATTGGGAAAGAAGCGTCCCATTGAACTAAACAAAAAAACTCCTAGTAAAAAAAGAAAAAATTTCAATCGATGACTGGATTTGAGTCACCCATAGGATTTGCAGGTGGCGCCACCAAATGGTTTGTTACACTCATTATAAAAAATAAGATTTGATATTTAAATCTATTTAAAGATTTGTCGTGGTGGAAAATTTTAAAATTGCATTGCGTAATTTTTAACCTCGACAATAAATTTTTTAATTATGTATGCTCTATGCAAATTTTCACGCAAGTATAAAGGAATCGGCTTCGTGCAATTGCGAAAATTCTAATCCAACTTTTTTTTTTTTTTATTTTCAATTTTCACTTGACGAATTTTTTTATCAAATTCACCGCTACACATGAAACACAAATATTTTAATGAAATCCCCTCAGTGGTCGACACTCGAGTTTCTTCAGCCACGCAAAAAAACAGAGTTAATTTTAAATTCTAAAATTTAATTGTCAATCCATTTTTTTTTTTTTTATCAAAAATAAAATTCGATTATGAAATAAGTTGAGTGAACGTGCCTTTTTTTTCACCTACCAATTAATAAAACACTCAAGCTGTTGTTCCTGTCGCCCGTTACACGAAGGGAAAAAAATCCCCTGGTGTTATTAATACAAGAAACGGCACGCATCTAAATTATACCTCATAAATCTCTTTATTCTTCACTGGTCACAGTTGATCGAAGTAATTTATGATATCCAGCTATAAGAAACAAAATAATAAGTAAAATAGTGAAGAAAAAAAAATCCATCGCCGTTTCATCTTAATCTAAATTGGTCATTTTAACTCTTTGCCCATAAGTTTCCTTTTCAAGGCTGCTTCCGCCACTTGTTTTCGTGATGAGACCGTTTGTTTACTGTCGATAAAACCCAATTCATAGGTCCGAAAGAGGACCTTCCGGGACTTCCTCGAACTGCTGCACCTCCTCCGCTCGGTCGGCTCGTGTCCAGGGGCCGCTTCCCTTCGTCCATGTTTTCAAATAAAAATGATTACCACGAGAAAAAAAATGAAATGATAATTGATGGTTTGAGAAATTAATGTAATAGTAGTATTTGGAATTTGCTAGGACTTGTACGCGTGTAGAGAAATCAAATTTAAGGACTCACCAAGGCCATCTTTTTATATAGTTAAATTGGTTATACGAAATGATCAAGCCCTATTAGTTAATAAGAAATATGAACGTTCCAAAAATGTTGATCGTACAAATTTAAAATAAATACTGATGTAAACGTATAAAGTGTGTACAACTTTTGATTTTTTAATGACTTTTTAATGTTTATTTAAGTACCTGTACGGTTCATGTGATACGAAAAACTTGTAACCGGCCACTACTCATATAAACAGCTCCAAGTTCTTATGGGTAAATAAATATGGCTATCTTTTGGTTGGATAGAAGAAACTTTTTTTTTTTTAATAAGTTGTCAATCAACTGATTTATAGTATTAAGTCGTGAGTAAATTTCTTTATAAATTAACCATTTTTGAGAGGGTGGGTTACGAGCCCCCTACTGCCAATTTTGTCAATCTAATGTTTGAGTATATTTGTCTTTTGATGATTATTTAGAGACGTAGTTCGTGCACCATTACACGGTTTGTAAGTTTGCAGACTGTTCTAATGAGTGACAATTAACCGAAATTGGTAAATATTAGGATTGGTTAGTTGTCTAAGTTGTAAACAAAGAGCTTCATTTTCCAACAAAGTTGACATTTGTTCAGACTGAGTGCAATAATCACAAAATTGACTAATGTGATCAATCATGACATTTTGAGTGATTTAGAAGACAGAGTCGAAATTGAACTGTCAACCAAGTGAATGTAGTATAAACACTGAGGTTTATGACTTAATTATTATTAATAGAATCAACTGCGGGCATAATCTTCAAACCACAAAATCCATTTCACAATCTCAAAGGGCATTGTCTACGGATGTGGATAATATCAAACTGCACTGACTCCATTTACTCACCGAACAATGATCACTTAACCGTTTTAAAAAATAGAATTTTGTTACACATGCACACTTATTCTACAAACACCTGTATTAAAACGTAATCGCTTTTTCAATCAAAATTCAAATGGCCAAATAATTTCAATACATTTTCATTTTATATATACTACATTATAATAATTTCTAACTCATTTATTTATTTTTTCCAGATGTTAAAAATCCACTTCTCTCAGGTGAAATCAGGGTCACATTTTCTGCGTTTATCGTACAAGTTTAAAGATTACATTTTATCAAATGATAAAAATATTTGATGACTACGAGGGTGGAAATACAATGAAATGTGTCCATCATTTACTAGATTACCAGCCAGACATGATGTATACGAGAGAAATAAAAATGGTCGTGTTAGTCCGTTATCTCGTCGGCAACAAATATTCGCGATGGACTCATATTCAGTTTCCAGGATACAACGTTGGCCAAGGGCGATAGTAATCTCAAGTCCGCCGCCTGCGCTTCTCAGAATATGCGCCTTCGCTTTGTGTTCCTGGCTGAAGTTGCCGGACCACTTTGGGCGTCCACCATTTCCGCTTTGGCGGACACTTCCTCGACCGTTTTTAGTTCTTAAAATTTTGTCGTAAAAAAATAAAACAAGTGGGGTTCAAATTGGGTTAGGAGTCATGGGTACGTAACGACTAGTTCGCTAACGAAAGGAAGTTTATATAAGAAGAGGGCGAGAGGGAAGTCAATTCTGCCACGCCTTGTTCTGATGTAGCAGAAATTCTGATTTTCATTGCATTCATAATGTATAAATTGAAATTCTACTATCGTTGTGAAATGTTGTAAATTCATTTTATAAAAACCTGTTTTTTTTTTGTTTTTTTTTATTTTGAGGAAGTAAATTTAAATAAAATAAAATTTAAATAAATATTTCTTAACTCATTTCCACTTGATAATTATTTTTCTAGAATTTATTAGAAAATTTCAGTCAGTCATAAACTTTTAGGGTAATGACGTCACTTTCAAACATGGCCGTTTGAAATTCTATCATTTTAAAAGTGAGTAGGTGGGTTGAGTTTTAACCTAATGTAAACTGAACTAGCAATTCACCGAAAGGGTACCCTGCAGTTGATGGAACCAACCCCTTCTCCATTAATGGATTATACCTCAAGTCGCAGTGGTCAAGCGCCTAGTGAATCATTTTTACTCTTAATTTAACTGAAAAACATGATAAACTAACCAAATGTCTAAAATATAGTCATCAATAGCTGCAAATTGATTAAAAATAAATCAAAAACCCCATAAGCTCATCCTAAACTTTCTACATCCAATTATTTTTCTTCTACTAGTTACACGCCTACTCTAAACCGTATATTTTTGGCTCAAAAATTATTCTTCTGCGCATCTCAAATTCAACTTACGCAATTTTTTCCTCGATGTGCATACTAATTATGAGTGAGTTTCGTTAAAGGCATGTATAAAAATGTACATTTGATGAGGAAATACAAGTCAGTCAAATTCGATATCTATAGATAACAGAATTCAATTGACCAATATTTATAAATTTACTTGAATTTTCTATTTCCTGTAGAGTCAGTTTCTGTAAAATCCCAGGGGGTTGTTTGTTTAATATTTCTTAAATAAACCTTATAATTAGTAAAACCCACTTTAGGTTCATAGAAATGATACAATGAAGGAAATTGATGGACAAGTTGGGTTAATCACTCGACTATAAGTAAGTAGTAATTTAGGTGTCGGTCTGTCGTCAATTGGTTTTAAGCCTCAACAAAACAAAAGCATTTCTCCGAATTAGTTCACCATTGAAGATATCACTAACAATACTTACAATGCCGCCACCAGTTGGAGCAACCACCTAGCGGCTTTTAATGGAACCAAAAAAACTCCATTGAGATTGTTTGCGTTTTTTTTTTATTATTGCACTTCTTTTCGCTTGTTTGTCGAATCGTCTTTTTCTCGGTAACAAATTCAAAAGCCTTTTAACTCTTTTTATCGATACCGTTACTATGACAGCAAGTAATTCACATTTCAATTAAAGTAATTACGTCTTACAAGCAAAAATATAAATTAAGAAAAACCCATTAAATGATTTTGTCTTTGTATATATTACGGTGTTGTCCTGTCGCGTACTGACTAGATCTTTTGTTACCTGGTTTTCCTCGTTCCTGTTCCTGAAAAAGAAAGTCTATTTTAAAGTTTTTGTTACCACGACACCTTGTTTTAACAAATTCATATTTAATGCCAGTAAACAGTTTGACATTTGTAGTTGTGGCGCTCACTTCGCCCTTCAATCAGTTCGAATTTGGCTATGCGTCGCTAAAAGATGCCGAGCAACCGTTAGGCGCGAGTTGCCAGGAGAAACGCGACAAAAGATGGGCAACAAAAGAGATTCCCATCATCTTCATTACAAGCTTATTTGGCTTCTAATCCTCCATCGATGGAAAACGCACTGGGCTTATCTCCTTAGCCGCCTTTCTTTTGTCGCTGCTTAGAAGTTCGGGTTGACTAGCACCAACTAAGCACCCAACAAACGAACCACATACCCACCCAAAAACCATCAACTTGACTTTCTACATACAGGACGATGCCCGAGGTCTTAGCTTTTGATAGAAATCTATTGTTTTCTCTGAATGAGAAGCAAGTTCCGTTTTCCCCCCTTTATGTAATGTGAGCTATGAGCTGATTTTAATTAGGGGACGATATACTCAAGTCATGTAATCGAACTGAAATGAGATGAGAGATGGCAAGGCTAGAGGAAAGATTTTATTTTATTTGAAATTCATACAGCTGGTTTTGAAATTGGAACGGAAAAAAATTTTAAAAAAATATGACAATAACAATTCAGGGCACAGCTTTTGTGTATTATTCAAGGAAAAAAGATAATCAGGTCTAATATTGTATGTTGTAATGCAGGTTCAATTTGTCACTCAAATATTTTGAACTGAACAAACGCGTCATTTTCTCGCTAGGTGCCAGCATCGTCCAAACATTTAATACGTAAACCCAAAGGAGAAATTCAATCAAATAAAGTTTCGAATTTATGGATATTACAAAAAATAAAAAAAAAATAAACATTGAAATTATATTTTTTCATTTTTAAAAAAAAATAGATTTGTTTTCCTAGAAGTCGATCATCGGTTTTATTAAAGTAGTAAGGCAAATTTGCTATTGTTAAGGCGAAAATAAAATTAAATAAAATTCCATATTTATCGTAGCTATAAATTAATTATAAAGTTAAATTAAGTAGGATGCAAAGCTTGTTTAAATCAATTATAAATGACAATTATGAAATTCAAAGACTTTTTCTATTAATAAAAAGGCCTATCATTTCAAGGTCCCAGGTGTTGATATACGTGCAAATTGTGATAGATTAGGTGAACTATAGAATTCATTGGTAAACAAAAATACATTCTAGAACGTGAAAACGTATGCAAAAGTTCAATTGTAGATATATGTATTATCATCTTAAGATGAGTCATTAGCTGGCAAGTTAATTAAAAAAACACGTGATATTTATTTTTAGTTGTTAACAGGTGGTTTTATTGCGCAAATCTGTCACTAGGAAGTGCTAAGTGCATAAACAATAAAATTCTTATTAATTGCAAGTTAATAACGAGTTAATAGATACTTCGGTTTTAGTGAGATGATTTTGAGTCATTTTAGTGTACATAGAATTGTCACGTTGTTTCTACTCATCACGATAAAATGAAAAGGTATTTGATCTGTAGTTCCCTCCTTACAATGCGTTAACCTAGTAATGTGAGAGGCGCGGAAACCGGTTATATGAGTGTGTATTACTAGATGAAGGTGTAATGAATTCTGTTATGGAATGTTTTACCTGTATAAGATGACTTACGGTTGATGAGTGTTGAAAAAGAGCAATGAAAAATTTAGATGTGTCAAACCAGTCAAACACCGGTTTATCGGTATCGTTGCGCCGACTAGTGACAACATTTGAAAACTATTGAAACCAAAATATCAGTTTACATTTTTTACGTTTCATGGTTTATCAAGTTCCGAAGACCAAACACAACTCAAATAGTTACAAACCAAGTTAAATAAGTTGAATGACAGAACAAATATTTTCAGAAAACATTAAGAAAAGTTTGATTTCATGTGATAGTGATTTTTAAACTAAAACGCAATTAAAATTTTTCCAACAGAAATGCACCTTTAAATTCCAGTTACCCAGATTTTGCATTTTTTTAAAACCAAGTTTTATTGCTTTCTAAATGTAAACCACACGTAGGCTGAACGGGAATGTTAAGGTCATGGTCCGGAGGAAATTTAGTTCAAGTGCTTAGAAATCAGTGATATTAATTAAAAAATATTATTTTTTATTCGTATCTTGAAAAAAAACTTTGGACTATATTTATGATGAATTTATCATGGTTCAATTGCCCGGAGAATTCCAAACAGTCTATTTACATAAAAAAAAATATATACATTCGGGGCAGTAACGGCATATAATTTAGTTCACTTGGCAGTTTATAAACACACGTGTAAATTCCAAGTCAAAGTTATGATGAGAGTGTATACTTGCTTACAATTATTTGTCCTCGATTTTAAAACTTCGAATTAGCACAAAATCCCCACTAATCTTTTCTTTTAGACAATATCGCATTCTAAGATTTTAAAAAATAAAGTTGTAAATGTGGCCAAATCAATATTATTTTACCCCCGTATAACTTGACTAAGTTCACATTTGTTCACATTAGACGCATTTCTACCTTACTTCAATAAGTTCCGTAAGTGAAGTTTAACCTA
This sequence comes from Pachymerium ferrugineum, assembly GCA_034686365.1. Taxonomy (NCBI): domain Eukaryota; kingdom Metazoa; phylum Arthropoda; class Chilopoda; order Geophilomorpha; family Geophilidae; genus Pachymerium; species Pachymerium ferrugineum. The sequence continues at coordinate 28,932 of JAQGAS010000011.1, forward strand.
ATGCAACAGAAAGAAGTGGTATGCAAAAGCATTTTTATTTTATCATTTTCAAATTTAAAAAAAAAAAAAACTCGTAAAAAAAGAAACAAGATTAAGTAAAAGTAATGCTGTCCATTGCATTTATGGCAAGCATTCAACCCCATGTACAATGTACATTTCCCGGGTAATCCATACAGGATGGCCATCTTCATTCCATTCGTCCGATCCGTAGGCAGGGACCTGAACTCGAGTACCGCCCATAGCCACATCACAACTTCGGCAACCGGTAAAAGAGGGAGTATTGATTATAGTGCTATACTTTGGCATTAACTGACGTAAATCTTTCGTCAGTCTGTTTGCAAACCCGCGAAGTTCAGTATTGCCGCCTGTTAGTATTATATTACTTAAAACATCACGCGCAACTTCTTCTGGCAATGGATCAATTAAACCGTGAATTAATTCCGGTAACCCTGTTGCTGTATACATCGTTTCTGGAGCCAAATACAATTCAGCACCCAGATCTACGCGATGAAGTTTACTTCGTGAACCGTCGGTATCACTGCAAACGAGTTATTTTGAGTAATGTTTATTTGAGTATGATTTAGTGTCCAACCTGCCGGATCGTACGAAAACACTTTGTTTCGGTGTGGGAGTTTTACGTCGTTCTTCGGCGGCGAAGTTGTAGACAAGATGGCAGCTTGATTTTACTCTGCTTGTATCTAAACTCGATAAGGCCACCTGTAAATAAATAAAGTTCATTTCAACAACAGCCAACCACAAATTTTTAGCTATGAATTTTTTCATTGTTTGTATATTTTTAAGAATAAACTCAAATAATGATCGTCAAATACGTTGGGATAAAATGGTATCTGCAATTTCACTTTCAAGCGATATTTTTGATACTAAAACACTCAAAAAAAAAAAAAAAAAAAAAACACATTAAATTGCTATTTCATTTTGCAAACGTGTTAAAATTACAAGATTGAATTGATCAAAGAATTGATCAGATAAAACATTTTATTTAAATAGATAACAGCCTAATTGGGCGTTTATCTGAAATTTAAAATTTTATCCAACTCCTAGCTAAAATTATCTTTACACTTGTAACGATGGAAGCTGCATTTCCTTTCAGCTAAATCTTTTATCACACCTTACAATTCAACTAATTGTAACTGCCAGAAAGAGCTTTCTGCTCTCACCTGGGACACCTTTCCAGAAACCAAAAAAGGATATCAATCCCCCGTTCATTGCATCCTGTTTTCCGCTAACGTTTTACCAATTTTTCAAACTTTAAAACAAAATCTTACATTGTTCAAAAGACCATTCATATCAATAGCTTCAGCTAAATGTTGGGAAATAGCGATACCACCAACTGGTACGTGTCGACTAGGACCAAACTGTCTCCAATCTTTTATTATGGTGACAACTGTATTATTAGCACCACTGTCAACCACAAGACACGTCGGTAAATTCATTAACTTGGAAATGGATAAAGCCTTGTTCAAAAAGCAGATCCTAGAAAAAAGAAAATACAAATTACCACATTTAAAATTTTATATAATACTTTCACTATACCTATTTACTTGAAGTTTATCAAACAATAAATTCGCAATCCTTCTACGCATGAGTGCTGTGCATGTGACCGGTTCGCACAAGACGAGTGAAACAGCCGGTTTCCGGACTTCTTCTAACATTTTAAACAACTCAAGAAGATGCTTTAAATAAAAATGGAGAACGACCAAATCGCTTTGCTCATCAACAAAACAATCGAGTGGACTTATCATTTCCCATCCACTCACGTCACCAAATAAGTAAGACATAACATCGTTCCATAAATTAAGTTCTCTTGGTTTACTTGCGAATAAATCATCGTCCTTCATCGATAGATTGTCCATGCACTTATGCAACGGTAAATTTGCATTCCACTCGGTACCGTAAACGCAGTCGGCTAAGCTACAACCGTTTTGTTTCATTTTCCAGTCTACGAATACGAGATCGGTCTTCTCCGGGTGGCATAAAATACATACTGGTTTGACATGTCGGTGTCCGCAGTGACAACAGCATTTGGAATTGCTTTCGTTGTTGTCACCAAACTCTTTCCGTGTTGGAATGGCAACTACACTTGGATGACGACGCATCCCAAATGTAGTTGAAAGAACCCATGAGATTTTACTACCGATGTCAATAACTACTTTTCGGTCCCATTCCTCTAGACAAGTTTCTTTGCATGTCACTTGTTTGCAATGATAACATCGAGGTAGGGCTTGTTTTTGAAAGCAAATTTTCCATATTCGAACGCATAGGTGTTTGTACTCAATGCCATCTGCGGGGTTGAGTGTAGGGAAGATCAGTTTTGATTTTAATTTCAAGATTTCCCACTTTTGCTTCCTAGTTTGTGAAATAAAATATAATTAAACCTGCCCTTTTTTTTTAAGGGGTTTAAGTACCAAACGTAATGAGATTCGGCGTATTCGTGCAGAGTTTTGCATGTGGATGATATTGCACAAATATCGAATATATTGCAATATGAGAAAATTCGGAATATTATTTCGGCAGGAATGTCGATTATCGACTTTGGTTTCTGCCAGGCCTCCAAACCTACCACCTCCATCTTTGTCTCCCACACCAAGAACGAACTCAGCTGTCGAATGTTCTAATCCTCGCGCACCTCGCGTAACGTGGCCCCTCGTAACGTGGCGCCACTTCGTAACAGTTAATGGAACTACAAAAGGTTTAATTCGAATCAATTCACTCAAATTTAAATTTCACTTCTTGCAGTCGGAAAATAAGACAATTTATATGCCTTTTTAAAATAAAATATATTGCATATGTCTAACGATTTGATATTTCGAAAAATAATCCGATCCTTAAATTTAGTTTTATAAAAATGAAGAAATTCGTTGATGAATAAAATAGCAAGAAGCGAAGCTACTAGTAACAACCATCATGCCCAAGATCATGCTTCTCGCCCTGTCCACTTAGTCCGAACCGGAAATACGTAAACGAACGAACCAACCTCGAGCCCAATCTTGTTACATTAATTTAAGATGACGTATTTCCAGGTCCGGCAGTTGGGTTATCGGACTGTATTTAGTGGTATCGAGTTTACAGTAGTGGATAGGAAAGCTGAATGATAAAATAGAAGACTGCAAACTATCATCTCGACATGCACGTAATTTGATATAACGATATGGCTCAAAAAGTGATTGAATGACGCACGTTTTCAATCACAAAAGTTATCAAAACTTGGAGGTAAGCATAGCGATAGCATTTTATCAAATCTTCTCTAATGATTTTCGGCTGATTTACCCGAAAGAAAAGCCTTGCAATACATTACTTACATACCAAACTACACAACCAAAATTCTTACTTTAACACTATAAATTTCTTAAAAGTCCCTGTGGTCTCAAATTTTTTTTTAAAAACATTGTAATTTAATACCAGGTAAGTTTAGAATGTGACGCTTGAGTAGACAAAATAATGTTATTTAAAACACGTATAATAAATTCTGAGTAAGCAGTGTCGTTTATTTATTCATATTTTATTTTTATCTAGTGTCCGTCATGATCTTCCATTTTTGATGCGATTAATTAAACAATCGATCGCTCCTAACAGGTAAAAATCGTTTTTTAATTACATTTATTGATTTCAAACAATTTGGTTATGTTTTCCAAAGAGAAAGAGTTTATTCATCTTTTTCAACGTTTTAAATTTCTAAATGTTTTTGTTTTCCCATAACACCGAGTAAAAAACATAAACACTCGATGCATATATTTTTTTGAGATCAGGAAACTTCTTAACCTTATTCATAAATACCTTATTTATAAAATTTTTCGGCCTGATTCACTAACCTATATCCTATTTTCCCGGTTTGTTTTTTTTTAAAGCGATACAAAAGGAAAAGGCTTTTTTAGAAAACATGTTTTACTAAACGCGAATTAAACGAGGTTTAATTGTTTATATCATTCCCGGATGTGCTTAAATTGGTTGCATAATCCACCAATTTATCATATTTGACAATGATAGTACTTGGATTGAAACAACATGATTTCATCAAGCGTGAACTTTTACAATGTTTGATCCATTGGCATTTTGTTTATTCGCTCGCACAGTGGATATTTCATCATTGACGTCATCTGACGACCTTCAGTTCACAACGTATTGTTAGTGTGACGTCACACAGTCGTCATTCGCGACAGTTCGAATTAAAAATTTTCTATATGGTTATGGTAAAATGAGGTTGATGCCATCGTATCACGGAGACGATGCTTTGTTCTTTCCTAGGCACCATTTTTCCATGGTTACTTTTCATTTTTGATTCGTGTTTAGGTTGGGATAAAAAAAATCACGGTGACATTGAAACTTATGACCAACATCTCCCCAACTAGCGTTAAAAATTGGACTCTTAAAGCGCCATCCCGTGGGTGCATCAGGTGAAATAAAAGATGGCGCCCTGATTTGTTTTAAATTCGCGAATTATTCAAATCCGTGTTTTGACGAGACGGGATTCTTTTCTTCCATTATAACCGTGAGGGAGGGTGGAATGTGATGGAAGCAGAAGCCTCTAACATCCGGTTTTAGTGTTCACGAGATTTACATCCTGGTCAAGCGGACGAAAGGACGTTTACTTGCAACGACATTCCTGTTTAAAAAAATCGCGAGAAAAAAAATCTTTTGCCCTCAAATGTATTTCCTTTTTTGAAAGTAGGCAATCAGGATCTTTTATTTTGTTATTTTTATCATCTTTGTAATGATAATATTTTTTTTCTTTCACTTTTGTTACGGATCTATTGAGTTTTCTACATCCTGGTTCGTTTTTTTTAATCTTTATTTGAAACCGAATTTTATTTATAATTTTTAATCCTAAGTTTCCTTTTCCTTAATAGAAAAGTTTCCTATTAAAACCTCAAAGCCACGGTTTCCTTTTATGCTGACACAACACACGTAACAGTCTTGGTAAATTAGTAACGGATGCGTGGGATAAACGAAAATTAAATATTTGCGTCATTTTTTGTCCTAAAAGTTTTTCTATTTAATACACGTGTTTACTCTACTAGTACATTCATCAAGAAGAAGTTGGACTTTTTTTTTTTTTTTAATTTATCAATTTTAAGGACATTTCTTGATAACTTAATCGGAAGTTTACATCTTAGTGCAATCCCATTAAATTTTCACATTTTTTTTTTTTTTTTGATTTGATTGATTTTTTAAAATTTTTTTGAGACATTTGAAATGTAATTTTTTTTATTTTGTGGCCCACAAGTCACGACCAGTCGTGATTTGCCAATCCTTGTAAAGAAACTTGTAAGGATAAGAAAAAAAAACATCTATCACTTGAGATGTTGTCATTGTGTTCAGTGCAAGATGGGATTTTTCATTGATAGAAATAAACTTTCCCATAAAACATTTCTATAAATAAAATTAAATTGATGCTCTCCATGCCCACATTTTTTTTAAATGGTGACCGGGTACCCACAGACATATCCATTGTTGAAATTGATTCTTAAATCTAATGCTGAAACAAAAGTTTTGTAAAGAAATGCCCTTCAAAAAAAAAAAAAAAAAAAAAATGAAAAAATTTGACATTTATCATTGCCCTCTAAGGTCAGAATAGAGAAACAATCACCCAAACAAATAGGAGAAATTTTTCGATTATTACGAAAAGTTTTCTTTATAGATATAATAAAATTTGTAGTAGATAAAACCAAGAAAAAAAGTTATATACACAAAAAAACGAGGTTGATGAGATTTAAATCTAATCCTAGATCCGTTTGGCGAAGAAGTGGTGTTTATCAGCGTGAAAACGGATATAAAAATATTGTGTAACTAGTACGGGACAGTAAAATCGTGTCATTTTTCGAAGGACATTTGTCGTCACTGCAGTGCAAGTGTTGCAATGTCGATGCATTTTAGTACTAGTAGAGGAAAAGGATTCCCGTTTGAAAATTAGTGACATGGAGCCGGATTTGGTTGCGGTTGGTTCCATCAACCACTTCCCTCTCTTTTCCTTTCCTCACGGCTGCGTGACGCACCTGTGACGCGTACCAGCACACTGCTTCCACACGGATCTACATTTACAGTATTCGGTTTGCTGCTTTTCATTCCAAGCAAATCGTGATTTCAAAAAAGGATATTTTTTACATAACTGACTAAAAGTGAGAAATTGTTTACCAAAAAAATATGGTCATACATAATCAGGTAACATTCTCTATTTCTTTTTGTTTAAGCTTTTAAAAAAGTTTGTACATTTTATTTTTGTTTATTTAAAAAAAAAAAAAACAAAAACAAAAAATACGGTTATATAAAGTGATTTTGGTGTAAAGTGAATTTCACTTGATCCCGGATCTTGCAAGTGTAGACAATTTTTGTGTAAAAGGTTAGCAGCATATAGAAAATGGTTGATGGAAGGGGTGAGGCTCGTATCCTGTCCGTGACCTGGGCTCCTCTCATTCCCCCTCTAGGCGAGAGGTCAGCTGTGACCTCATATCCTGGTGCAGATCTTCTCATTCACTAACCTGCAATGGTACAAGGATATTCATAGACCTCGCTGCATATTTCTTTATTTATTTTCAACGGATAATGTTGTGTGTGATTGACAAAAAGGTTAGTGTTCATCTTTTATCCTCTTTTGACCTTCAAAAAATTCCTTACCGGTGTTTTTTTTTTTTTTTTAAAAAAAAACTCATTTCGTAACGTTTAGTAGAAACTTGGTTCAATGCTTCCCGTCACCAGGAGCGGTTTCCTTCTCGCTTTTGATAATACGAAAACTTTGAGTCTCCTTGTTTTTGTTTAATAATCGTCATTCATTTGTGATTTGTGAATGAAGTAGTTGCATGTCTTAGGGGTAAAGGAGGATCGGCATAAGGGCGGACAAATTTTTTCAGCCAGTCAAACCTACATTATGTAAAAATAAAAAAAAGGTTTTTTTAATAGTAATAATGGGTAAGTAGTAGGCCTAAAACGCTCGAGTAGCCTACTCTATTGTTGGTGCTTGGGGCACATCCGTGAGTGGATGTATTTATTTATCCCCTCGGTAATCATGTCCCGGAACTACTTTAAAGGGAGTGGGGCTTTTATTTAATAATTGAATATTTAAAGTTATTGTTTGTTTTAGGACTATGCTGGATTGGAATCTGTTCCTGAAGTGGTGCAACTTTACGATTACTTGGAATCACAAGAGCCGGTCTTGACATCTTTTTCAATGGCTGAATCTTCCAATATAGTTGCGCCATCTGCCGAACCTAAAGCTAGCGATCAGTCGGAAGGAAGAAGTAGTACTTTAGCACGTTTTCGGTGTAAAATGGAATCGGAGGATTCGAGTTACGACTCCGATTTGGAGAATTCAGACCCGGTCAGCCCGCATGCATCCGGTTCAACGCATGACGACGTAAGCCGAACCGTGTCTGATACCCTAGCGGCTGAATACGCCGAATACGTGAACACGGCGCCGACGAACGAAGAAGAAATCGATTCTAAATGTCGATTAAGTGGTGTTGAATCGATTCTACTCGAACCTCATTACACGAGTAGAGTGGAATTTGCACTCAAGTTGGGTTATACTGAGCACCAAGTTCAAATAGCTCTGCAAAAATTAGGCCCACATCCCGGACAGAATGAACTATTGGCGGAACTTATTAAATTAGGCGCTTCAGCTCGCAATGCTCCGTGTGCGAGTTGCCCCGAAACGTCCAGTGGTAGATTAAATGTTGAAGGGAATACGGATTCAAGCAAATGCAATGTCGAATCTACTTTATCGGCCGGTTATAATGAGGGGCAGAGATTGGAAAATGTTGATGATACTTGCAATTTGAGACCAATCGTCATCGATGGAAGCAATGTTGCTATGAGGTAAACAGAAAAAAAAATATTCTCTCTCTCTCTTCGCAATTAAAAGAAAGATTTGTTCAAGTTTTGACGGAAAGGGGTACCAATGTCACTACATTTTTAAAAAAAAAAAAAAATGAAATTTATTGAGAATGAATTTTTGACTAGAATTGGGACAAGGTTAAAAAATGGTAGGCGAATCGAGTATCCTAACCTCATCCTCATGAGGCCAAGGAGAGCTGCCTTAAAACTTTTCGATGAGAGATTCTTTTTAAAAAAAATTATTAGTAAATAAAAATCTTAAAAGAAATAAAAATTTCTTCCTGACCAGTCATGGCAACAAGGAAGTTTTCTCATGTCGTGGAATCAAGTTGTGTGTCGATTGGTTTAAAGCAAGAGGTCACAAGGAGATCACTGTATTTGTACCAAAATGGAGGAAGGAAACATCCAGACCGGATGCTAGGATTATTGGTATGTAAAAAGTTTTGTTGGAATTTTTGTTTTTTTTTAATTTTTAATATTTGGCGTTTTTCAGACCAAGATATTCTTCTTGACTTGGAGAAGGAGCGTCGTTTGGTTTTTACTCCTTCGCGGTCGCTAGTTGGCGGGAGGCGATTGGTTTGCTATGACGACAGATACATACTCAAGTTGGCGACAGATGACGACGGGATTGTGGTTTCTAACGATAACTACCGGGATCTTGTGAACGAGAATCCAGAGTTCAAGAAAGTCGTGGATGAGCGATTACTGATGTATTCCTTCGTTAATGATAGGTAAATTTAAAGGAGTTTTCCATGAAAATTCAAATTAATACAGAAAAAAAAAAGTAGGCTTCAAATTTTGGAAGTTTGTCACGTGATTTCATTGTTAAATAGAATGAAAACACGTGATCAATATGTCGGCTTACACAAACCGGTTCGATATTAGGTTTGTTTTTAATAAGTGTTAAATGATATAAAATTTTATCCCAAATTTACCAGCAACACCACCGATTATTGAGCCACCCATAGTTGAGACATTGCTCTTTAAAAACCAAATTTGTGGTTTCAATCTAAAAAAAATTTATTTAACAAAGATGTCTCCCTAGGCTTAATCGGTAGTGTATAAAATTGTCATATTTCTAGGTTTATGCCTCCTGATGACCCATTAGGACGTCATGGGCCTAGTTTGGACAACTTTCTGCGTAAACTACCAAAGCTGCCTGAACAGCTTCCTCCGCCATGCCCATACGGAAAGAAATGTACCTACGGCAACAAGTGCAAATACTATCACCCAGAACGGGGGAACCTACCCCAGAAGTCAGTCACTGAAAGATTAGTTGAACAAGCCAAGATCCAAATACAAGAAGTCAAAGCTCGTGGTAATAAAAGCCGAGACTCATCCCCTGGGGACTCTCTCAAACCGAAATTAACATGCACAGTATCTGCACCGCCATCTACCGACGGTAGAGCGGTTCGTAAAACCCCTTTAACACGAACCCGTTCGGTAGTACCCGCTGTTGGAGTCTTACCCAAAGAGTTAACAGAAGCAAACCCAGCAGAGGAAACTCATTCATTACTCGATGATACCAGTAGAGGGGCCTACTCAACCGCTGTTTACAACCCAACAGTTCAAACACCCGTATGGGCTCATCCGGGTATGATGAACAGCATGCGTAGTGCAACACCAACGCCCACTGTCACTACTACGGGTAGTCTCTTCTACAATGATCAAGGCGGGCATTTAGCAGTCGCTAAACGACTATCCGACCCTGAACACAAACAAGAAAGTGGCGAAGGCACCAATCTTCATCGCAAACTGCAACGACAGTTGACACTGAACCCCAGCTATGACCCACGACTATTCCAACTAACCGCCTGCATGCCACATCATCCCCATATGGGTGTAATGAGTCAAACGGAGGCACAACTGAACGCACATCGTTCAAGTGGCGGTTCAAACGGTGCGCAATTTGCACCGGGCTCGCAAGCTTGGATGAAAGGCGCAATGCGACCAGGGGAACAAGGGGGACATCCGAGCGCAACTCGGATTGCAAGTGCTCCTGATTCCTACTGCCAATGGCCGCCAACTCTTGCACATAATCCATCCATGCAGAGACTTAATTCAACATCTGACACTCAGTTGAATCTTTTCCATAATCTTGGTGCCTCGTACGATGTGTACGAACAACCTGAACGCTCTCAGATGTGGCCGGTTCGACTGACTTCCACTAACGCTAACGTACCCCAGTGGTCACCTCACGAAGCTTCTCTACTATCACCACGAGCTCAGATGTCAGTTTCGCAACAGCCGATACGTCCGAGTAGTGTGCCGCCGCATCAGATGGTTGTTGGCCCGCCTAAACAGTCGACCAATCCGACGACTGAAGATATGCGTAGTCAAGTGTTTTATAAGTTGTCGTCAATATTCCATGCTGACCAAGTTCAAGCGGCTATGATGATGTGTCCTGAAGAGACTAATCCACAGAAAATATGCGCGACAATATTGACTTTGTTTCCGCCCAAAGGGCAGTAAATATTGCACATTCTGAATTCTTTTTATTGTTTATTTTTTTTATTATTTAGCATTGTAACTTGCTTTGTTTAACTCAGGGCTTGGGGTATTGCAGCTAAGTTGTCTTGTATATTTTGTTTTCAAAGAACCGATTTTTGTTTTTATAGTTATTAGATGAATTTACTCACGTTTCATTTTATTTGTACTCATCAATTCTCTGACGATATGTCATTTGATGTTTAAGAGTTTATTTTTTCAACAGGTTTGAGTATTAGTTTGTTGTGGAAAGAGTTGAATGTTTTATTTATTTTACACGAGGTAGCACGATGTTTACGTGTTTTCTTTTGTCGTTTTTAGATTATTTGAAAGCTTTGATTTTGGGTAGTTTACCCTCATAAGCGTTAGTGTTTCACCATGTTTAAATGGTGCCAAGTAGTTATATAACTATATATATATATCGATTACAGAGGAATACTCTTGTTTCTCATATTTATTGAATACTTATGTCGATTGCTTCCTGTTTTTATAAGCAAAAAAAAAAAAAAATTTTGTGATTGAGTGACTACCTGTTTGGATCATAGATTGACTCACATAGGATCCAGTCATCTTTGCTTAATAGGCAAGGGGTTTTAAAAGAAAATTTGTCACTCGCAGCTCTTCTGATTTCGTATCAAGTCAGGATTGTTGTGTATCAAACTCACAATACTGTGTATTGCTACTTATCGTACGGGACTTTGTACCCACTGTCGTTTCTCCTTTTTGTGTTTTATGTAATTGTCTGTTTAAAGAGTTAAAAATTTTAAGATTTTTTTTTTTTTTTATTTTAACAATGATTTTTTTTTGGATAGCATCTATCTGATCTTATGTCCAAAAAATGAGCTTCTTTTGTAAATTTTGGCAATATTGTAGTTCTTTTAAATTTGGTATTGTTCAGTATAGTACATTTCATCGGAGTGCTTTCACTAAAAAAAATGGAAATAAAGAAAGTGTACATTGGAAAATATATTATTTTTTTTTATTTTTAACAACTCGATACTATTTAAACTTGAAAATTGGAATGGGAAGGTGAGCTCGACTGAAAATAAAGCTTTCAAGAAATATCTTAAGGTGGGTTGGTCCGGCAATAATAATCTGTAATTTGATCTTTTAACTTCTTACAGCTGATAAAAGGTTTCGTGTTGCATTCCATTGTTTCTTATACAGTAATAATCAGTTCTGATTGGCCTTCCTGCGTTACTTCAATGTGAACACAAGTGTGAACACGCATGACTAAGCTAACCACTAGCGAATTTTTTTAAATTGTTAAACGTTAATTTATTTCCATGTTCAGAGAAAAACAACAATTGTATAATAGTTTTCTTTCATCATGTTCTGAATTGTACTCAATACAATAATAGTCACATAACCGTTTGTTATTGCAAAACGCTGTACAAAACAGCTTATTTCTTTATCTTCTTTTCAAAAATATAGGGTAAATATTTCTCAAAATAAAACATTCTCATATGATCAACACAGCATTTTACAAACTTCTCATCTAATTTAATACGTTCAACAAACATTTCATGATGCGACCAAACTACAAAGTCACACCATTTTCTTTGTGTCACATACATTGCAATTTGCACTTGATAAAAATAGGTATGATTTCTTTTCAGTTCAAACCCTTGACTAGTTTCTTTCAAGCACAAATCCTTTTTCTCATTTAACAATGTCTGAATTGTTGAATTTTGCAATCTAAATGGGCATTTAATTTCAACTAATCCAGGACCATCGACCTCATCAATTACTAAACCATCCGGACTTGCACACAACCAATTGTCAACTGCGTGGACGAATAAACCAGGATTTGCGTTATCAAGTGAAATATTTTGGTGTTTGGTGACATACTCTGTCAGTGCAACCGGTTCATATTTTATCCCATAATTAGTAGCTGCATTGCCATGAAAAGTTGGATTCCATTTTGCCTTCATGAATGTCTTTGGATTTGTAGATGCCCGCATTGAACATAATCTTTTCCCATCTGTTGATGAAAGTCTTGGTTTTCTTTGAAGAAACCAAGCAGGGCACGAAGATTGACCACGAGTACTTATTTCAATCTCAATTCTTTCTACTTCAGATATCTTAATTTCTTTATCGTAATAGTCAGTTTCGTTTTCCCATAGCTTAATTTGGGAAAATTTATTAGTGATGACATCAATTCCAGTGGGTATTTCATTAACGACTGTTTCTTCTGGTCTTTTTGCCTCATTTTTTTCAAACTGATTAATTATTTTGGAAGTATGAGGAGAATTCTGCACGTCATCTGTGTTTTCTGACTGCAATTTGGGTTGTGTAGGATTATTCGGCAAAGATGTGCACGTAGCATCATCTGGTATTTTCTCTTCTTGTATTTCTACAAGATAATTAATGTAGTGTAGCAAACTTCCTATGTGCTTACATGGCTTTATATTTCCAGCTGTGCATTCACAAATGGATTGTAAAACTTTGCCATTTGTGTGAATGAATGCTCTGACTTTATATTTGATTGGTGCGTTTGAAGCATGAAATTCTGCTTTAAATAAAAACGCTTCATTGATTACTGTTAAATAAACTTCTTTTACAGATTTAATAGCAGCGAACGCGTGATTGAGGAGTTTCGTGTTGTTTGCATTTCGGAAGTGTGATGTTGCTTGGTGTATATTAAATGTTTTTAACTCGACAAACCGTTTTATATTTTTTGTCCAGGCGTTAGGTACTTCATCGTCGATGCTGCTTATTGCCGGTTTTTTCATTTGGTTTTCAGTCTTTAATGTTATCTTCTTTCTTCGATTATGAAGGTTGTGATCTGGGTTATACCTAGAAAATAATGATTTAATTTTAGAAAAATTGTTTGGTTATATTAATTTCAAGATCGTGCAATTAATTTTTTATAATCATGAAATATTTTCCCCCTTAAGTTTCGTGTTCCTCACGTGCGCAAGTTGTTTGATTAAGCCTGTCATACCTTTTAGTACCGTCTAGTTCAGCCTTCATTCTCATTTCTTAAACACAAATGCAAGCTTTTGGGCGTTGTATTTAATCATATCGAAACTGCTGACGGTTTAAGCACTCGATAATGCATCATCATCTTTGTAGTACATAATTCACTCACTAGAGTTCGCTTTACTTTGAGTATAAAATGGTAGTCTTTGCAAGGTCTGAAGGTTTTCTGCCATTTCAATCTGTTGCCTAATAATCAACTAGTATTAATAACCCTTTAAAATTAACCATATCTACCAGAAGTATAATTTTACCAACATGAGCTGTGATTACGCAGAGGGTCGTGTTTTGTCTATTCAAAGTCACGTTGTGTCAGGTTACGTAGGCAATAAAAGTGCAACTTTCCCTTTGCAGGTAATAAAATAGCGGAAATATTTAGAATGAAATTTAATGATTTTGAAAATATATTTAATGTAGATACTAGGGTTTGAAGTGGATGTCATCAATTCAGTTCAATTTTCCAACCACACAGGTATATATAAACCAGTTATATAATGTTATCAATTAATTTATTACAGCATGTACCAGGTTATAAACACTTCAGGGGTCAAGTTCTGAATTCGGAACAATTGGAAGAACTCATAAATGGGTTAAGATTAAATAACATTTTACAATACACCCATCTCTTGACTGGTAATTTAACAGCCAAAAAGGTAGATAAACTCCTATGGCAGATTTTAAAATGTTATAGGTTACATTGGTAATGCCTCTTTTATGAAAAAAATTGCTGACGTTGCCAAGGAATTAAAGCAGACTAATCCAGACTTAATATTCGGTACAATGTTTACAATTGTGATAAGTGGAACAAAGTACAATTCTTTTTTTTTTTAGTTTGTGATCCTGTATTGGGAGATAATGGAGAAATGGTAATTATTATAACTATATTAAACTATTATGATGTTAATTTTTTTTTTAAATTTTAGTATGTTCCATTTGAACTTCTGCCAATATATCAAAAAGAAATTCTCCCATTAGCAGATATAATCACACCAAACCAATATGAAACTGAGTAATTTTTTTACTTATCTTCAATACTCAGCTAAAAATAAATTCTAAAGAAATATCTGGTCAAATATCTGCAAAAAAAAAATTTTTTTTTTGCTGGTTAAGATAACATTATCTTGAACATTAAATTTATTATACAGATTGTTAACTGGAAGCAGTATAAACTCAGAAGAAGATGCTTGGAAAGCCGTGGACAAACTTCATTCCAAAGGTCCCCACACTGTAATTATAACGAGCACGAACTTGGGACCACCTGATAAACTCTTGGGTTTGGCTAGCACTGTGAAAGGTTAATCTTTAATAGAGTTTTGCTTTTTTCGAAGCTCTTAATTATTTAATTAAAAACTGTAGATGGAAAGCCGTTAAGAGTTCGCTTGCACATTCCAAAATTAGATTGCTCTTTTACCGGAACTGGTGATTTATTCGCAGCTTGCTTTTTGGCTTGGATGACCAAAACTAATGGCAATATAAAGGTAGATTAAAAAACTTTTATTTGCAAACGTACAATAAAATTTTACTTAATTACAGCTTGCGTCTGAAAAGACTGTCAGCACACTTCTAGACGTATTGCAGAGAACGCTCAATACTGCTGAAAGTAAAATCGGATCAAAATGTGTAATCTTCAACTAAAAATTTTTATTTTATAGCGTTAGAAAGCGGTAAATCGGAGAAACCATTTGCTACTGAACTCAAGTTAATTCAAAGTAAAAATGATATTGAAAATCCGAAAACAAAATTTGAAGCGCACATAGTAATTTGAAAACGCTAATTGTATAAAGAAGAAACTATACTTAAAACATTCCAGTCTTCCATAACAGATCATGTTAATATTGCAATACTGCCTTACACTAGATTTATATGTATTATTATACAACGTTATGTTATACCTGTTATAGTTAGGATAAATTTGATTTTATTTGCGTTGTAATAAATGTTTGAAAAAAAAAATGAACGGGTACAACCATTTCTACTCAACAAAAGTATTTTAAACAAAAGTTTTATTTTATAAAATAAACTGGAATACATTGGTACATCGACCAATTACGTCGACTCGAATTTGCTACTAACATGATTTAAATTGAAGCAACGAGTTCATTTTGAGATCATATAATATGATAGGCAAAGCAACTTGTCATAAAATTTGTACGAATGCACGAATGTTCCACAGAAGAGCAGGTTCCAACACAAATTGTGCTAATACCTTGGAATGACAAATACATTATTTTTTGGAATCTTGAATACAAAGAAACGGGAAATAAAAACTTATACTATTCCAATAGCAGAAAATAATCGCATTAAAATCTGCATCCTGAGTTATAAGAACATAGCCACAATTGTATTATAAAGATCTCATCTCAATAATAAATAACCAGCACTTTTGTTTTTGCAGGAAGGATGGAGCGAGCAAGAGAGGGCGTCATAGAACAAACGATTAAAGATCATATCTACAAAAAAAGTTGAGTATTCTCTTTGATCCTTCCTAAGACGATGTACAAACACTTATAATACCAGCTGACAGCTAACTATTGAGCGACACACAAACACACGTTAACACACACTCGGTAAGTGGTTCAATCATTTTATGCCACAACACTAGCACTTGCTCCTGATCCTCCACCATCTCCCAACAATACTACTGTGTTTGGGATGTGTCCATTTCCATTAACAACATGTCCGTTTTGTGTATTGAATGTAACGACCACTGAATCGACAGACGCGGAGGCGGAAGCGCTCTCCAAGGCTCGATAAAGGAACAAATAATCGTCCTGCAAAATTAATATACATTAAATTAAATTATTATAGTGTTTTTTATATTTTTATATAAATTGGCATACCTGAGACTTCCATACTCCTGGTCGTTTCATGTGATAGAGTTTAGCGTGTTGGTACACGTCTACATGACACTCCAGTTGCATTTGTTTTTGTAGCAATGTCAAACAACTAAATGTTGCAGCTTCTGTTCCCCCATATCTAAGAAAGAATTTTTAAATTAGTGTTTTGGTTGTAGTAGAAAAAAGTTTCGTTTACCTATCCACAACAATTATCGGTCCATTTTGGTATTCCTGATGCCACTGCTGGACAATTCTAATTAAATCAAAAACACTACTCAATGGAATGCATCCTTGAGGCCAATTGGGACTGTGTAAAATTCGACAGATCAGCTCATAGTCATCTTGTGTTGATTGAATAATAAAATCTCTCGTCACTGGCAACGAATTGCAACTCGTGTTTTCTGTAGTCGAACATTTAACTTTAAAACTTTCAAAGTCGAACACATCGTCATCAACTGGCCAAAATGGTAACCACTCCTGAAATAAAATAGGAATTAGTGTTGTTTTTAATTATTATTTTAGAAAAAAATTTTACTTCATCATCCACAGGTGACAACAGAACTATAGTTTGCGCATTATGATCCCACACCATTTGCCAGAAATCAGCAACAGTGTTTGGAAGGGGATGTTGAGTGATGATAAACTCTTTGAGTTTTGTGAATCCAGGCACAAAACTAGCATTTATGTAATCAGAACCCTCAGTGCCTGGTTTTGGTGTAATGTGTACCCGATGAGCTTCAATGGGCACTAATTCTGGGCTTCTATTCTTGCTTTGATTGCATGTTTTATTTGCTGATGTCAGATGGAAGTCTTTGGGAACGAAAGCTGCTACTAACTGTAAAATAAGAGAAATTAATATTTCATTCCCTCTTCCTAAAAAAATCTTGAGTACTTTGAATTGTTTTTCAAGAAGTTGCCAGGCGGGTGTTGGATTATTAGGTCTCTCTTCTTCACCTTCAGTTGCTTCTCTTTCGTTTGCTGTCTGCAATGTTTGCACATAGCGACTCAGACTGGTGACCGGCACATCAGTCTCGCCACTTTCAATAGCTTCAAGTAATGCGTCATGGATGAAGATATATTGCTCCTATTTGGTACATAAAAATTGTATTAAGGGAATTAATTCTGAGTAAAAAGATTACCTCAGTCTGAACGAGATAATTACGCTGCTGCCGAATGTGTTTAAGAAACCCATACACATTGAGATCGCCTTTGTACTTAATTTGCTGCAACATTGCATCAAGCACGATGTAAGTGCCTGTTCTCCCAACCCCTGCACTGCAATGAACGATGATTGGTCCGGTATCGTCAGGATTGGCAGCTGAGGATTTTCGGACAAAGCTGAGCACTGGAAGAGGATGCTCTGGGACACCATGATCGGGCCAATTTGTGTAATGATACTGATACAAAATCCTTTCAGATTGATGTTTCTGGATGTGACAAATTGCATTTGGTTAATTTTGACTTTAAGAGGTTGTTAATTATTTTCAAACCTTTTTGAGTTTTATATTACGGATGGAAAAAGTGCGAACTGTGTAAGTGGCCATAACTGTCTCACCGAGCATTGTCACCTGAATGAACCCATACGTGTCTTGTCCATCCTTAGGCCAATACATGTCACATTTGCGCTGTTGGAAAACAATTTAATCAATAAAAATTCTAATTCTAATTGGATATTATTTACCCTTCCTCTTTCCACAAGATTAGTGATCATCACAATTATAACAACTCGTTGTTCCCATACCATACGCCAGAAATCGGGGATAGTAGAGGGAAGGGGTCCTTGAGTGCCAATATATGCGCGAGGTTTATTGTAACCCTAAAATAAAAATTATTATTACAATGTTAAACTTTATGTTGTTTATAAAATTCACATACATCAATAAAATTTGCATTTATATAATCACAATTATTCCTCTTCAAGCCTGGTAACTGACGCAGGGTCACGCGGGTATGGTCATCTAACAAGTGTAAAAAAAAAAGTTTTTATTGTGGTAACAACATTATTTTAAATTCGTACATGCTACGATATTTAAATAACGATTCTTAGTCTTGTTTTCACAATCTTGAGATTGCTCGGACTGGACATTAGCTACAGTAGCTTGTTGGATGGCCTCGTATTCTTTGGAAAAACCTATATCTCCATCAGCATGCAACCTAGCGACGTGTATCGCCCATAAATGGACAGGAATGGATTGGTAGTCCGACTCGTCTAAACAATTATTAATTATTCACCGATAAAGAAATAACGTCATCAATAATTTACCATAGAGTTCATTAACGGCCATGTTTGGTGAACGTTTTGGCGGAAGCGGGGGATCATCTAAATAATAATAATTAGCTTGAAAGCACTTCCTGTAAATATATAAAAAAAGAATCTCATTAATTTCATTCTTTTAACAAAGAGTATTTTTTATCAAACCTCCAAATTAAAATAATGAGGACGGCAATGAGTAAAGCAAGAGAAGCGCAAACAATTCCGGCAATAATTCCTGGTCCCAAACCTTCATCGGCTTTTATAGGAGTCTCTCTGCCTGGCACTTCAAAATCAGATATTTGATTAAAATACGAAACTATCAAGTTTTATATTACCACCATACTTTGCAACATTATATGTCGGGTATCGGAAAATGGACCTTGATACACCTTTGAAACATCCACAAGACTGCGTGAACCACCACGAACTTTCACCTCATAATATGCATTTGCAGTGAGATTGGGTATAAGGATCTTCATAAAAAAAAAAAAATTACAAAAAAATTAAAATGCAGTAGTGTCAGTACCAATTAGCTAAACACCAATGACAAATTGGCGAGTGGGTAAATTAAGTTATGATCACAAAATTAATTTATAAAATAAAAAAATGAGATAAGATAAGACCCCCTAATAACTTATTACGCACTAATTAAAAAGTATAAAATAAATTAAGGTATTAAAAGTTATAACTTTGATAGCAGGAATGTTCAGATAGTGGGATGAAGTGTAATGTAATTTTTTGAGTCATTCTCAGTGTTATTTAATTAAAACCCTTAATTAAAAAAACCCAACTTACTATATGATCCAATTTATTGTTAGTTGTTTCAACAGTAATCTCCTCATAGTCCCAAGTATCTCGTAATTTATAGTATATATAATAATAATTAATTTGATGGTAAAAAGTATGAGGCCTTTCCCATTGCAAGAAAAGTGATGTTTCTGATTGGCACGTGAGGTTGACAATATACGGCGCACTTGGTGCTTGAACATCAGTGCGTACTTGAAGGTGATCACTAGCTTCGCCTTCATTCTTCGAAGTAAATGCACGCACCCATATGGTGTAATTAGTGTACGGATCTGGAAAATAAAGAAAATTTTCTTTATCGATTTCACTTTTAATTAACCTTCAATCAATTTGAGATTACTAAGGTCAGTAAGAAGATACTCCATTTTGGAATGCGGATTGCGAATGGTGCGGATATCGGTTACATTCTTGTGTTGACAGTAGAGATAGTAACCCTGAATAACTCCGTTTGGGTTTGCTGGTTCTCCCCATTTTAACTTCACCATCGAATCTGTTATTTTGACGATACCCATACTTTGGGGCTTGCTAGGCACTGCAAAATAAAAAATGTTTTGTAAAAACATCTTTTTTTTATTATCAATTTTTTGGGTTTTATGAAGCAGGAATTTCTTCATAGACAACTTCTCCCCCTAATGGAATTTATTTGTAAGCTTAAACCATTAATGGGCTCTCAGAAACGTTTTTGTCTAATTAAAAACTAATTATCCAAGTAGTAATAAATGAGTTTTAGTGTATTATGTCTGCCTGCTACGCCCTGAGTTGGGTGAAACTTTCACTAGTTTTTCGAGTAAATTATTTGATATTATTCGTACTTTAAAGTTAATTTCCCAATTTCTTTTCATACAAGTCAGGTTTACACTCGTTTATTAAACTTGACTTACGTCCTGGGAATTTAATTGGTAAAACGTCAATCAAATTTTTATTACGTGAACCAATAAAACGAATCTTTTAATTTCCTTTACGTGCGTTTACCTTAAACTACAATTTACCAAGTAAAATCTTCAACATTCCGATGTAATTTTTTAACTATAATGACGCTTTGTGAACCTATTCCCATCGGCAGAATTGAACTTCTACCTAAAGCTTAGAACCGAGTGTTTTTAATAAGTTGTTTAAGCCAAGCGTGTGTTTGATCTTGTCTACACTCTTTCATTCATTTATACGGTGAATAATTCACTCGAAAAACTCAACTTACTGTCAGTAAGAGGTTCCATTTTGGTTTATTTTGATAGACACGATACACAAGTTGGACTCGGACAAAGTGCGTCGCCCACTACCTCCAGCTAGTGAGGAGCGGGCGAAACAGGCACCTCTCCCAAACACGTGGTGAGAATTCAAACATAGTACTTGACACTTACTGCCTTCATCCGTCATGGCTACAACTGTGCTGGCAGGTCCAGCGCCGGCAGGGTTAAACACCTGTACTGAGATTATATATTGCCGGAATGTGTCCAGATTTTTTAAGATGTAGGACGTAGCAGTTGGATCTCTTAAAATAACTTCTTGAGCCACTTGGTCACTAAGTTCTCGCGGGCGGAAAGTGATACGGTAGCCAAGGAACTCGCCGTGGACGGTGCTTTTGTCCGGTGGTATCCATTCCAATCTAATTGACGAATCGCTGACATTATGGGCGGATGTGATCTCAGGTTTTCCTTCGGGGACTGTACATGAAAAAAAAAAAAGTTAAATGAAAATTCGAGGAATTACTTTGGAATTTAAAGTTCCTATTAAATCTTTCGAATTTCATTTGAATAAATTCAAGTTCGTTCAGTTTCTAATTTCTATTATTTGACATGTAAGTTAACTTACAGAGCAATTGTGAAATCTTAGAATTCTAGCCTTTATACGTTCATAAGGTTAAGTTGATTTGCACAATTGGCGAATTTCTACGTTAATTTCTTCCCCTATTTAAGGGTACGTTTGCGTCATTTCTGCGTTACTTAGTGTAAACCTAGCTTTCGTAAGTACAGAAGGTTATTTTCGGATTCAAACATTATACTACGCATCTCATAAAACTGATGGTTCGTTTCGTTAGGCTTATCCACATGATCCTATTGCATAGTTTTACATGGCTAGAAAACTAAAGCAGCAATGAGATTGTAATACGTGAAATCCATTTATAACGACGGCCACGGGGAATCAAAATTAGGCCGAAAGTTGTTATAAAAAGTGAACATGAAAAATATTTAAATTTGAATTCAAATTAAGCAAAACTGTTGCTATTCATTATACTGACTTTTTTACACTTTGCTTTCTTTCTTTTTGCTCTAATCGTGAAATAATCACTTATTTCTCCCGCAATCGAAAATGTTTTCCATTTTGTTGCCATTACGAATGTAAATCGAAAGTAAAACCATCATAGCATGGTAAAACACAGGAAATGTGACATCATAGTCGCAACAAAATTCCAACCAAATATAGTCTGAAATCAGGTCGTCGTTATTATCGGGTTTTAATTAGTATACAATCAATAGCGAGCCAACCAAATTTGAAAAAAGTGGTTGTGATATCTGGATGGTCGTACTAACCGAAGTAAACGGATTTCACTGCAGTAAGTTTAGGGCTCATTCGTGATTTAAACTAACTAATTGCAGTGTTTACATTAAAGTAACGCCTGAAATTTCGCGCATACATGCCGCAGCTATCCCCGTCAGTCCAATCAAATTTCTGTATATTTCCTTTCTACATTCAGTGAACCTAAATTTAGTGTTATCAGGCTTATATACGACGCTTAATTGGAAAATTTGAGAGCCTTTGTAATTTTGGAAGCAAAAGATACGCAACTAAAGCTTCCTTAAAGCTGTATTATTTCTCCTAAGAATGTACCTCGTTTACACACATAAAAGACAAGCTTCGTTTTGTTTACGGCTTTGGAAGTTTTTTCAACAAGTAATTGAACAAATTGTATTGCAACTCTTATTCTTTTTCAGACTCGATTCAAAAGGAATGAGACGATTATTCTATTTCTTCTGAAATATTAAACAAGCAAACCCACAAAATAACACCACTCTTTAATGAACCAGGTAGGGAACAGACGTTTATACTACGTTTTATTGACAACAAGAATAATAAAAAAAAAATCTCACCTTCTCTAAGCGTAACCATGTAATAGGATTCTTTGCTCGGTTTACTAAAACCCACTGCATTGACGGCTTGGATACGGAAAGAGTAAACGGTAAAAGGCTGTAAATCACGAACTTCAAAACTAGATTCATTTACAGGTGTTACAATTGGTGGACCACTGTCCCATTCACCATTTTCACCAACCCTAGGGAAAAAAAGAAGAAAAATTGCATGATTAAAGGTGAGCTATGATTTAAAAAAAAAGAAAAAACTCTATTTCCCCATCATTACTTTTAAAGCTGATGAGAATTGTATTAAATGAAGATTTGCACTTCACAACGACTGGTTTAACAGGTGATTTTAAACACATGGTACCATATAGAGAAATGAATATTGAACCCCCCCATATCACCCAGTCAGAACCAGGTGTACAATTTAGGCAGGTGCCATGAAAGCACAGCACAGAGGGATGGAAAACCGGTTAGGCCTGAATAGTGCCATTCAACATTGATTCACTATAGAAAGAGGGTCGTATTTTTTTCTTCCGCTTTTAAAATTCTTAAATAGATGAAATCACTATATAATTATGACAGTATAAAAAAATGATTTCTGTTTAATGTTCTTTAAGATTCAGAAGAATTGTATGTGCATGAACTGTGAATCTAGCCATTCTAGGGACATCAGAAAAGATAAGGGAATTTTCGATAAGAATGTGGGTATTGAAGAATAGGCTATTTTAGTTTCCTAACATAGCATTTCGCTGAATAGACGGTTTTGGAATTTCCTTTAGATGATCGTTTTGTAGTGTTGTTATTTTTTTTTTAAAGGGGATGATCAAAATTTAAACAGCAGTTTGCACCTTGATGAAATCATTGGATTATGCTTGGTATTTCCTTGAGGAAGATGAATAAATGGTTAGCCAATAATTTATCTCCCAACGGATTTAAGTCTTCGGAAATGCAATTTGTATTACTAAAATAAGTAATATTGAACGCCAATAATATTATCTGCCCCTTTTTTTTTTAGTGGTGTGTGACAGATAAAATAGAGGTTGTGAAATATATAAGAAATTCATGTACGCCCATTAAAAATGCATTAGCTTATGAAATAAATAGAAAGAGCCAAGTTTTTTTTTTATATATATATAGTACATTTCATTTTTGTTGACGTTTCAATCAAGAGAATTATCTGCAATGGGAAATAATTGATTGTGTCATTTGAGGATTAAATAAAGTAACTTGTCTTGGGTTAATAGATGTGAAGTTTGTGTGGTTACAATTTTATGTTGCAAATGTTTTCTTATGTTTGTAATTATAATTAACCTTATGGTCATGCCAGACCCCAACTAGCGCATGTCTGCATCGAGTGGCGAATAGCCAAAGTGACTTGTTCCAGGATAACTTCAACATTAACATTTAGCTGTTTCGTTTCTCATTTAAAATGTAAATGTGATTCTGGTTTATTTTCTCTTATTTCGCTATCCAAAAGTCTTCAATCTTGGATAAATTTTGAAGAAAATAAAATATTGGTTTACTCTATGCAATTTCGATTATCATATGAAAGTAGGGGCTATTTTTGTAAGCCTTAGCCATCGATCAAATACAATCTTTTGTAATCTTGACTTGAATCACGCTTATTTCTAGATGCGAAAATCAAACATGTAAATTCTAATGTAACCCATTTGGCTGTTTCGCCGTTTCACGGATTCCAGATAAAAAATTCCGCAGAAAAGGTAAAGAAAATTCAGCAGAGTCTAATTTAGTTTGATGTAATGTTTCTGTAGGATTTCTACAGATTTAGTATTCTCTGTAAAATTTTATTACAGCTGAGGAAGAGCGGATGAGGCGTAGGGTTACAAGTGAATATTTAAAATAGTTAACGGTACCAGCTTGGTTGCCAAAAGCTTGAAGTTAATATCCCGTAAATATTTTCCTCATGGGAATGAACAGTTTATTAGCAATAAAAAACGCGTATAAAGTGTAGAAATCAAAGGTTTTTTTTTTATTTTACCGTTTATTAAAAAAACTGTAAGTCTTCAAGCATCCATTTTGTTTTAACAATAATCACGTGACCGAAGCCTAATCACGTGATATCTGTTGTATACAGAACCTGACATATTAACCACATTAACAAGTTATTTCTAGCGCCTTCTCAATAATAATAGTTAATAAAACTTCATGAGAAAGGTATATAAACAACGCTATTTGTACACAACACATTTATCTAATAATTTATTCTCTTTAGATAACCGAATTTATAGAATATAAAGAAGCCTCGCCACAAGAAGAAATTAAAACACGGGTTCTCGCATCTAGCAAGGTAAATAAACAATTTACGCCTACGGATATTCGAATGAGAAATTTATATGCTTGATTGGATGTAGTTTATCCAACCTATAATTTTGAAAATTAATAGCCATTTTAAAACGCATTGAAAAATTTATACACAAGCTTACTTCAACCTTTCTAAGGTAGACGTAAATTACATTCAAGTATGTTTTAATTAGTTTCTATTAAAAATTATGATTAGGCAAATTTTAAACCACAGAGAGCAGATTTTATCAGAATTATACTTTAATTGGCCTTGCTGTGTCAAGGAGGATAAACCATCATTGACATGGAAGTCAATTTGATTGGGTACGTAATTAATTTAAGTGAAGAGCTAATATACAGTAATGAACTGTTATTTCTTACAGATGAATAGTACAACTTTAACCTGCATCTTGTTTAAATTTTGAATTATTTAATGAAGCCCTTATCTCCCATGATTTTCATCTTTAAATCATAATTTTTATTAGCTCTTATTTTAAAACTTTTCATTTTTTCCAAGCCTGCTAATCATCCATTATGTCAGCTACATCTCCTCCATCGACGTAATTAAATCTGAGTGCCCAAATGAATTAAATTCCACACTCTAAATATTAAAGTGTGAAAATGTGCAAATGAGTGGATTGGAATATTTGACAGATTACATTTTTTTTTTCTCTTTAAAGGCCCTTTTCGGCGTGTAATAGACAACTCAGGTTGATGTCATTTTACATTTGTATCATCACCGCTGTTGGGTTTGCTAATGAAATGTGAATGCACGTTGTTTTTTGCGGGGAGTTAATGAAAGGACTTTCTCGTTTCAATTATCTTGTTGTGTGCACCGTGTTGTTTTCCACATATTCCAACGTGTCAAAAAATGTTATTTGCCCACCATCATTGGGAGAAGAAAAAAAGAGTTTTTTCATGTGGAAAAAAAAATTTTTTACGGCCTTGGAAGATGTATACGTTGGTGAGTTCATTTTTCTCGTGTATTTCAGTAGTGCACACACACAAACACGAGCCGCCATTATAGTCAACTTTGTATCGATTTCATTATGAATCATTATCTTTTGGGATAGACGATCTCATGGGCTTTTAAAAATTGAACAAAATTGCTCAACATAGAATGAATCAACAATTTTTTTCATTTTATTGATTCTAGCTGAAATCACGGATGTTCACTTAAACAACCATAAAGTGTTGCTGCTGACACCTGAAATATTAAACTCCTTGTTGTCACGAAATGTCCAGTGATTACGGTAATTTTCAAAAGGCGGGCTCACAGGTGGGAAAAAATATCACGACAAGACCGCAGGTGTTAAATTGATACGTTTCTTTAGGCGACACCAGGTTTCGGTTTTCATCGATTTTTCACACAAATAATTCCCCAGGAATTTAAATCAGGTGAAACAAACATCAAGTTAAGATTGACGAAATTTACTAAGCATTTTGCTAACCCATAACATCTCTCCCCACTAGGTACCATCTGATTCTTTACTCATCTCTCCCTTCTTAAAAAAGCCAGTTCAACTAACGAGGATTTCCTACTTGGCCAACCAGCCTGCGATTCCACAGGCAGGAAACACCCACCACACCCTTTCACAATTTTGTCTCCTCAAAGCAATAGTACGATAAGACACGATGACGTCCTTGGAAAATATCTCATTGGCAAAAGGCCAGTCTTCAAGTATGTGTTTGTTCAGCATCTTGCCAGAAGATGGCAAATGAGGGCAGAAAGAATGAAAAAAAAAAAAAGTTTTTCTTTCTTTCTTCTCACCCTTATTTTTTTCTGAACTGGGTATTAGGTTATAGGTACTCACCTGATACGAATTGCGTAGTGCAGAATGGGAATTTGCTTTGGATCCAAAATTGGAGCCCAGGATAAATTTACTGAGCGACTTGTGAAACCCATGATAAGGGGTTTGCCGGGTGGTTCGGGAATGACTGAAACAAATATATAAAATAAGTGTATTAATTAAGTAATGTAATTCGACCTTTTTTTTTGGTATCTTGAAACTCAAAGCTGTAATCTTGTTGGATTGGCCTTATCAGGTTAATGAACTTTTTCTTACCCCCTCAAAATGATAAAAGTTAAAAAAAAAAAAGAAATTTTCTGTAAAGTAAAAGTTTTAACAGCCTAAAAATTTCACCTTTTGGATGTGAAAAGTTGTTGTTTTCCACCCTGAAACTCGCAGCTAGGAAAATCCACAAAAAGAAAGAGTAATAATAACATGCATAAACCATGATTTTTTCAATGATTTTGGCTACACTCCTTATCAGTATTTCCGTAGAGAGAAAAAAAAAAAGGTCGTAACACGTTTAGTAAGATTTTAAAAAGTCATAATCGTGAACTCTGATAATTACTCAGACATGCCATTTATTGGCGTGCATAGTAAATCTTTTGGCAGACCCTAGAGAAAAAACGGGTTGAGCTCCATTAAAGAAGCACAAACTTGCATTTTAATGTATTATAAGAAAGTGCGTGTGAATTATCCTTGTGGCCATGAGTGAATCTTGGAAGAAGAAGCCTAAGGGCGTTTCAGGTACCAAGGTTAAGGGCGGGTGGACTCTTCCCACGTTGGCCAAGCGAAGAAGAAACTCTTAAAAGTTTATTCTTGGCTGAACAAATTCCCACAGATATGGATGAGAATCGTTTCCACTCTGATGAAGACAATGATCAAAAACTTGAAGGGATATCTGTGCAATTGTGGGAATTTTCTCTCCGTGGCTTATCCGGGTCAAGTCAAAAGTAAACCACCACCATCACACATGTATTATGGACATCTGGAGTGAAGCAGCTGAACCATGTGTGATGATGATTGAAGACAAAAAAAAAAAAAAAAAAAATTTGTTTCTCTATTAACAATAAAATAGATGGATGAATTATACACGCCAATAAAAGAGAAAAATCGTTTTCTCTAATTGCAATCACGTGTGGGAAAGAAAAGTGCGTTTAGAGACACATTTCCGGTGTGTTCCTCCACCACGACCACCAAAACAATTTTATCCGCTCTCCATCAAATAGATGAGGATTGAACGTCGCAGCTTCACCGCCTTCGTCCACACCCACCCAATTAAACATTATCACACCCAAATCATTACAATTTACATATCGATTTGAAACTTACCTGTGGGTTGTGAACCCACCACTTGTTTCCACACGGCAAATATTGAAGCGGCGAGTAGAATGGATGCACCAGGCCTAATCCGTAGGAGGGGGCCTCGCGTGCCGCACCCCGCCTTTCGTCTCGTGTCCGAGCCCATGCGAAATGGACACTAAACTTGCCTCTCCCCAGCGGCCACTCGCTACATGACACCAAGCCCATACGGCTTCTAAAAGCCACTCACACGGTGCCCTCCATCATCTTTCCACCAGCTCCGTGGTCGGCTTCTCCTATACGTCCTTTTCTATCTCCTTCTCTCCCTCTTCCACACACTACACTTGCGATGGCTGCCACTGCGAGCGCTTCACTAGTCAGGGGTGATGTGAGAACGCAACCACTACACTTCAGAGGGAGACATGGTATTTTATGCTCCAAGGAAACTCGAGCGAAGCCTTAAGGGCGCTTAAAAGCAGCTAGAGGCGCTGTTTCAGGTTGGATGATCGAGCACAAGTGACCTTTACTCCCAACTCTTACTCGTAGTCAAAGGAAGAAAAGAGAGTTGGGGGGAAAGAGAGAGAGAGAGAAGGGGCAAACTTCATTATTCATTCCTTTCTTAAAAACCAGTTGATGAAAACACTTTTTTTTTCTTTTATTTATTTACAAAATGTAAAATATTAAAATTGATGTGCTTTATGGGTATTTGTTGATTGGCCTCTTTCTCCATCCAGATCGATATCTTGGGTTCACTGTGAGATGCGGTCGCTTAGCAACGAGTTTTCCACTCGGCCGTAAGGAGCCGCACCCCGTCAATCGTGTGACATATGAGTCATTGCTCAGTACAGTTTGGTTTTTGGGTGGAATCCACTGACATGCACGGGGATGATGTGTGTCGAGGGCCGCCCACACGCGTTTCCTTCGCGCTGTCTGTAGAGTGACCTTATGGCAGGTGAACCGTGGGAACGAGCGGGCATTCCAAGCACGATCACGAGAGACGCCCCGTGCCAACTAGAAGGGCATGCTTAAATCAAACAATGACTAAATTCATTGTTTTGTGGTCAAGGATTCTTTTTCGTTCTGCACTCTTGTAATTTCATACACTCGTATGTGGTATTAAGAGTTAATTAGGGGCTACAAAAACTGGCAGGAAAGAGATTTCTTTTTTTTTTCTTTTTCTTAAAAAGTTCTTTTTTTTTATTTACAATCGTGTTTTTATTTTTTTAATAAAAATTGGAAATTGGACTCTTGCAAATATTGGGAAAACATTTCCAAGAATGTATAAAAAAGAATTAAGGTCATCTGGAATTTAAAGATATTTCATGTAAATGTTATGAGAATTTTTTAAAGTCATGTGGGAACTTTTTTTTTTTTTCAACACGGATTTTTGTCTTTTGGGTTTTGGAAACGTGTTTTTTGTGGTTACTTTTTGGCAAGATGTTTTATTTTCCCATGTCGTTTCCACCCCTTTCAAGATTTAGGGTGGGCTATCTTAGAGTAATGTGGCATCCTTATCCCACATGTACCAAGTTTAGGTCATTGGTTATATGAGACTTAGGTTGCAATTTTCTCCAACTTTTGGGTTGTTTTCAAACTCCCAATATAGGAAATTAGGCCCAATGGACGGGTTCAAAGGGTTAATGGTCCTAATTAATTAATGTAAAAAATTAGGTTAAGTCTTTTTACGTCCATAACCTTGTTTTATGATTTATTTGTGTAATTAAGTGTTCTGAAAGGATTAAATAACCTGTAAAATTTTTTTAGAGGGTATTTTGTCAGTAATTTGAATGTTATTAACATCACGTTTTAGAGGTCAGCGGTTTAGTTTACAATAATCACCGCTGCAATCCGTGGCGCTGCAATTTGTCATCATGAACTAGTAGTGTGCTCCCATGTTTGCGCAAGCGCGTGGACTTAACAACTTGGGTGGTGAGTGTAAACCTGTGAGTAACGGCCTAGACTAGAGCATTATGTTTAATTTACTGTCGTATACAACCTCTTGGGGAAGTGAGTTGTTAGTCAGTCAAGGCACCTGCTCAAATTGAGACAATAGCCCTTCATTGTGTTGTTTTTAGGAATGACCAGCAGGTGAGGTTTGAGATGACACCCTTTTCACGTACTGAGGAAACTGCATTTGATGGACGATTCAAAGCAGCAAACGTAAGAATATTTTTAGAATTTTATATCCTTTATTTGACCGATAAAAAAATATAAATAAAATTATTTTCGCCATTTTATTATCACGTAAACTTAACATAATTATAGAATAATTGACTTATTATTAAATTTTCATAGTTTTAAGTTGTTTTTTGACACACGTCTACTGCATTTAAGCTAATTAAATTTTTAAAAAACGTGCTCATTCTAGATACGTTACTCATCCACCATTACAAGCTATGAAGTTAAGTTAAAGTTGTCATCAAAAATGAATAAGTAACAAAGAAAATAAATTTTTAATTACATTTGAAATTACAGGTGACAACAGTGAAATTGCACGTTGCGGCTAGCGAACCGAGTAACCTAATAATGTAAAGTAAATATTTGATGAAATTCTTGCGGTTGGCCAAGTGAAAGGCGTTAAGGATGCAAGACAAACACCGTTTTCTTTCATTTAAGAAAACTAGCCTTTGGCTTAATGATAGCCAGGGGAACCCACATAAATAATGAAAGTTTCACTTGTTTTCTAAAAAATTTGTTTTAAAAACAACAAATGTGTTAGTTAAAATTCAACAAGACATTACTTCATGTCCTTAAGCGATATTTCAGAGTTATGGGGTTTTTAAAGTTATACATTTCAACTAAATGCGTGACAAAATATTTAACTAATGCACTGCATCAAAGTAATCACAATATTATCATTTTCTAGTCATAAAAGTTACAAAACTTGACTTAATATTCACTTTATGAAAATAATTTTAAAAACGGATCAATAATTTAAACGAAAGATGTTCTGTTTAAAGAGAAAAGTGTTTGTCTCATTATTAGTTTATCAGACAACTTGATCTGAAATGAAAAATTGATTAATTTTCAGATATTTGACAGATCAATAATAAGGGTCCTTTAACCCAGCTGATATTTTTAATGAAAAACGGTATTACTGACGGGATGTTTTTCATTGTCTTTTACAATAAGAGTTAAGCGGTCATTCCAGCTGCTTTTTGGACATTCGATGTTGGCCTCCATTCGCAATTGCATTACAAGTGTTGTGGGCCAAGCAATCGATTTGCCGAGGAGTTAATGACCCATTACCAGCAGTGGTTACACCGTGAAATCTTTACTGCAACATCGATTGAAACAGCAACTTTAGGAAAAAATATTTTCGTATTGATTCTCACATTTAAAGCAACTGCTTATCAGATTTATTTTGTACACTTTTACAAAAACAAGTAAACATTCAAAAACAAAATTTTCAACTTGTAGTTTTAAAATATTAAATATTTAAAAGTTTTTGAGTAGTCAGAGAAAAGTAATTTCCTTTAAAATAGGATAAAACATTATTTGAGATTTAAATCTCGCGCCCCTTATTGTGATTGGTGATTGCAATAGGTCACGTGACAAATGGCGTCCGACGAGGTAAGCGAACTTAAAAATCAATACTTCTTACTATGTTTCCACGAATTGTAATCGTAACTACTTGAATGATTTTTTAAACTACTCATTTAGTTAAAAAGTTATTTCAACGTTTGTTTATCAAATGTTTAAGTCTACGACAATTTTAAATTAACTTCGTCTATTTCGATAGGTCACACATGCTGAAAGTACAAATGGAAAGACGGAGCAAACAGGTACAGTATTGTTAAATTTCTTATTGAAACAATTACTACATCAACTTTTATTAATTACGTATAAAATTGTTTAAGGAGGATGTCGACGCAAATTCATACCGCCACCTCTCACTTTAACGGTAGGTTTGAATGGCGATTTGAATAATCGCCTGACGGAGTTCGCTATCATAGCTACAAGTCCTCAAAGCCCGTTAATGCAAAACAATCTTCCAATCAGGAAGAGGTATATTTACAACTGGCAACACTTCCTAATATTTTGTGATATTAAATTTTATTTCTGTTTACTAGAGCCTATAGTTTTCCTTGTGATAAACCAAGTCAAGCCTCCTCTCATACTTCATTTCAAGACTGGTATAAGAAAAAATTATGTACCCTGTTAAATGAAATTTATAAATTAATATTTTCTATTTAGTTACGATGAATCAACAGACGATGTGTTTGGTGGCAGGTAAATTAATTTTAATGAACTGAATTAAATGAAACGTTATGATAAGACTCACATTAGACGAAAATTTAAATTTTAAAGAACTACGTCAACATGGGAGTTTTAATTAAAATTGGTTATAATTCTACCAGGCGAAATAATTTAACGAAATTTTAATTTTCCAGTTCCGAGCTCACACCTGAAGACGCCAAAGCTATACACGTGCTAAGCAACATGGCAAAGGTAATTTACCTTTTAAATAACTTAAAACAAATAAATATTTGTTTATTTATTTAGCTCAAGTCAAATGCAGCAGCTCCACTATCACCACCTCCATCACCTGTTAAACACAACACCGATTATGTACGTTCAAAAAGACCCATGAATGGCTTTATGCTGTTTGCTAAAAAATTTCGGTTGGAGTATACGCAATTGTATCCTGGCAAAGATAATAGGTTAAAATATCAGTTATAGAAAGAATGTTTTCGATTTAAATACTTATTCTTTGTATTTAGAGCTATAAGTGTGCTATTGGGTGATACTTGGAAGAAGATGAAGGCTGAAGAACGAAATGCCTACGGACAGGAAGCGCGTCGAATGGCTGAAGAACGGAAAAAGTTGTATCCTGATTGCTGGAAAAGAAAGCGAACACTCTCTAATTCGTAGTAAAAGCAATATGGCCAAATCACTGATCTCAACCTTTTAACTTTCAATCATGGTGCTATGTCGTTTGCATAGTAATTATTTTAGTCAGTTGGCAAACAACTGTTATTACGTTTGTTGGTTCATTTCATTTGAAACTGTGATCAAATCATCTCATCCTTTTGTTGTCAAATCATTTTGGTTTGGTATAAAAGTATTGTTGGTTGCCAAATGTCAAGTGGCCTTATATTGCTTTTTGTCATGAAAATATTGTTACTATAAAGGTCACAACAAATTTATGACAAACGGTTATACAAACCGGGAAAAGTTGTCTTTAAAGTAGAGTTTTACATCTAACTTTTGCTATAATGTGTATATTTTTCATGTGTAATTTTGCCTGGGGCTTCCATCTGAGGTTTATGCAAATTCTTCACATGGCCAAATCATATTGAATTCTGTGGTTAAACTCTGTGGATCGATTGTCCCACTGTAGAGTTCTAACTAATTGATTGGTTAATTAATTGATTGGGGTTTAATTTAGCACGATTGCAGTGGCATATATAAACGTTTTTTCAGCTTGGAAGAGGAAGATAAACATTCTTTTTCCTACTGTGTGAACATTGGTATGACCTTTATTTGGTCCGATCTGGAGCAACTTTTTATTCCCAATATTGTTATGCCACTGCATGATTGTGCAATCGACTCTAAAGATGACTACAATGACCAAAATGGGTATTTCTGTTGTTGTATTATCGAACAAGGAATATTTAAAGATGAACATATTGCTGCTAATTATAACTTGGATAAATATGGTCATCTTGTCATACAACCTTGAATATAGTTTGCTAAATTGTTGTTAGGGTACAGACCCTTCATAAAACTTTAATACTAACTGTTAAGTCGTCCTATGCTTTTATATTAACCAAAGAGTGTAATCAATCACTGTTATATATGGTTCCTTAAATCTAAATGCGGTCTCAATCATACCATTGTACAGCCATACAGATTGTGCATATCAGAGTGCGGAATTGTTTTTGTTAAGAAAAAAGTCCTTGATCTAGTAATGCACATTCTTGGACAAAGTTAACAATGTTAATAGGCATATTGTGATTGCTTATGATTATTTTTCAATTGGATTATTTAAAGTAGTGATTGTAACCACTGATACAACAGTTGGTTTCATATCAGTCTGAATGGAGAATTTAGGAATTTACCAAATATTAGGCACAGCCCAGCCAAATAATCTTAGTAATTTTGCTTACAATTACATGACAATTCCCATTTATTAATTAAATCGGGACTTATTCGCTATATACATATCCTAATTCGCATGACAATGAAATTCTTTCTTATATTCAAATTTTTTATTATGGAGTCTTTGAGGAATTTCAACCTCAACTTTCGAGGCCTTGCGATTTTACAAGAAATCTAGTTTAAATTGTAGTTAATATGTTCAAAAAATTTAATGTTATTTGCATTTAAACATTAATACTGAAGACATTTGCAATAATAAGTTTGCGCAATTTTATATCGACCACTATTGGTATACAGTAGTAAGCATAAGGCGACGTTTGTAACACAACAAAGGTCCTCCGCAAACCCACTAATTAAATTTCTATTATAAGTTCCTCTAAGAGTTAAGATTATTATAACAATTTAAAAGGAACATAGCAGCCAATCTAAGACCTAATTTGTAAATTTATAAATGGCTTTGGCCGATTTCGGTTAAAATTGTCAATTTTTTTTTTATTATGATTAATAATTTTAATATAGAATTATTTGATATACAATTAAAATATCCCATGTTGAAAAAGTCACTCCAACTTAAATGAAAAATTTCAATCCACTAATATTTCCTACATAAGTGGAAAACTGTGCCAAATGATAAGGAAACAATTTGAAACACTACTTCAACTTTATTACCTAACTCGAGGCAAGAAAGTGAGTGACGTTCACCACTGACTTCCGAACTGTCTCTTTAAGCCGATTAAGTCTAACACCTCTTTTCGCAACCCCCAAACCACCAGAAATCCTCTTCCTTTCACTGGCAACAATCTATTTTGGGAAAACGAGAAAGTGGTATCGGGTCTGAAACCCTCTTCATAATGACCCTACGCCTGCAGCCACTAGGTTCATGGCCAGCAACAGGTGCGGGGGAAACGTAAGTGACTTGACCCACATTCCATTTACGCAATAGGATGCAATGAGGCGAGGGGGATGAGGTCATAAAGGGGACACCAAAAACTCTTTTTTTCTCTTTGCCATTTTTTTTTTCACGTTTCTTTGGGGAGTTGCCGCGGAATGTTAAAGTAATCGACACCTATAAGGTAATTAAACAGAAGATTGCGCATGTGCAACCTAAAGAAATAGGCCAATCGGCTGATTAGTTGAGACAGCCAGTGCCGTTGGTCATAGGACTTTAGGGCGACGTGTGAAGCACATGCTTGTGGGGTGCTTGTCAAATGAAGTGACACTGCCAACCAAACTGACAACACGCATACTGGTAAGTGTGTTTGGGCATGTGGAAAGGATATTAAACGAGTAAAGTGGAAAAAATTTCTCCCACGCGTGTTTTTGACCTAGTAATTCTCGTGTAGGGCCTTTTCAATTTTTTAAGTGTAAATATTTATTGTATAGATTTATACTTTAACTTTACTTGTTGACCCTTGGTACTTTGCTCAAGCCCAACCAAATGTTGATTTTTCAGTGTCATAGTTTATATAAATTGTCTAAGACATGTTTTAACAATTTTTTTATATACATTTTTATTATAAATAAGGCAGATAGTTAATATAAAAGTATTATGAATTTTTTTTACTAATTATACCAAAAATTGCACTGACTATTTTTTATTTTCAAAATTTAATCTCCCCAATTTTAATCAAATTTCAAATCTAAACAAAAAGACAGTCTAGTTTGCAGCAAATATTTACTGTATCAGTAAAATGTCAAGGATGATGGAAACGAAATCTTCCTCTTAGCCCCTCCTGTGATATCAAAACCAGTTTAAGTAAACAAAATGAAAGTTCCCCCCTTACATCCACCTACTCGATATTTATCCTACTATTTTTTACACGGTTTCCGGAGAAGAGAATAGGGTGTCTCAACCGATTCACAGTCAAA
Source organism: Pachymerium ferrugineum (assembly GCA_034686365.1). Classification (NCBI taxonomy): domain Eukaryota; kingdom Metazoa; phylum Arthropoda; class Chilopoda; order Geophilomorpha; family Geophilidae; genus Pachymerium; species Pachymerium ferrugineum. The sequence goes on from JAQGAS010000011.1 coordinate 64,582, forward strand.
ACAAGTGAAGGGGAAAGAGGGGTTGGCAAAACAGAGGGGGGAAAACAGTTAATTCCAAGAGGCCACTTCCGTTTTCATGTTGTGTCACTTGCAGGATAATGATGGTCAAATTCTAACGGACAACACGATGGAAAATGTTGATCAGCCACAAGATCTTCGAGTGAAAAAAATAAACAATTCACCAACGTCGCATCACGTAAGGCAACGTTCAATACTAGATGATGCAAGTGGCAACCAATTGTCGTGGACGTGCGACCGGGTTCTTTTTCTTGCATCGACAGCTAAAAATTTAAATGAAAGTTCATTTTGGATGGCCGTCTACGCGAGAATGCTTCGTAGGGATTCAGAGATTAAAGAAGCGCTTCTCCTTGAAGACAAGAAACGCAAAATCAAGTCACAATTGACTCAATCATCGTTGAAAAAACGCGCAACCAGGGCATTGTCGGGCAAGCATATCAAACATGGGACAGGTGCCAGCCCATTCACACTCATCACTTTGAGAAAGAAAATTGAACAGAGGCAAAAAAGTGGATTGAAAAAGACTAGTTCCTCTTGACGCCGCTTGACGCTTCACTTCAATTATTACCAGGTGTTTTTTTTACAACGTTGCACTTTTAAGAATTTCCCATCTGAGAATATTAACAATTTTATTACATGATTGTTTACTATATTGACCTTCGTCTAACTAATTTTATTTATGGTTTTTGAGTAATAAAATGTCATGATTTATTTCGTATTTTGTCATTCTTTATTGGGAATAGGTGATGTCACCCTGGGAAAAAGACCTTGGTGATGTCATACTGCGGGCATTCACCTAAGATTTGCTGTCACCTAGGTTTTGCTCCTTGCTGTCAGCAAGGTGAGTTTTTGTTATTGTAGCGAGGGTAGACATCTATTAAAGTGTCTAGTAGAGCATGCAATAATATGTATTTTCATGTAAAACGTGTGCAATGTTAATATGAGATGTTTGGGAAAGAGATTAAATTATTCTTGCATAAAGTCATTTTACGTTCTCTGCTTGGATTAATTACGGTCACTGCATTCATTTTATTTTTTTATTTACATGAAAAAGAATATTTCTGAGTTAAAACCATGAAACAATAAAACATGAAAGAAAATTGAAGGGGAGAGCGCTAAAGAAAAGACACCTGGAATATTTTAGGGGAAAAAAATTTAATGGTGGAAGAAAAGGGGCTAAGTAGTTTCTTCCACTTTTTGAATTCGAAATTCACAAAAAAGTTTGAATTATGTCATTTTAGATAAGATCTAAGAGCTAACAGAAAACGCCGTTGAAGTAGTAAATTTATTTTATTCTCATAGTTGACATTAGAAACGATAAAATATTTTAGAGGAATAAAAATTTCTTAATTGGTAGGGGAGGAAAACAACATACATACTGCACCTGTTACAAATTACAAATTATCTCTCCAATAAATTCTTACTTAATTTGGCTTTCCTTACAAACCGGCCGCTAAGTTATTTCATTACATTACCATTATTCAATTATTTTTGTTTATTCATTACCGGTGTTGAACATCTGCTCTTTACATAACTTAAAAACTTTTACTGTTGGAGTAATTTGAAGAACGAGTTTATTTAACTATTTTGAGGTTTTTTTTTTTTCTTCGAACTTTTCTTCGTAGAGTGAATGTCACAGAAGTAAATTTATATCGTAACTGGTTCCCACCTGAAATTAAAAAAAAACAAAACATAAATTGATGATGTTTAATTATCAAAAATGTGTAATAAAGCAGCTAACCTCAAAATTACCAACAGTTACATCAGTTTGTGTTTGTTGTAAAGAGTCAACCCGTTCCATCAGGTTCATAAGACGAAATGATATGCGAGACGTCGTCCTTTTCTTAGCACTAATCTCATCCTCCTCGTCGTCATCTTGGGTGCTATCACTTTCAACATTCCAGAGATCAAGTTTTTCAGCTGATAACTAAAGTAATAATCGAATATAATTAAATTAATGGTATAAATTTATATCTCAAAAATTATTTATTATAAGAAAAGATTTTTTTCACGGTCCAATTTAAAACCACTTGTGATGATATCAGAATTCAATAACATTTAAATACATTGAATTTAAATTACAAGTTGATTGAAATATCCGCACCTGCGCAGATCCTGCAATCACAAGTGGGAGGTCATTACCTCTTAATCTGCTATTCAATATCCTACCGACTAAATTAACAAACAGTTTGACGGTGTTCAAATTTAGTTAGGAATATTTTTAATGAAGACATTTCTGTAAGTACAATTTATAACTCAAAAACTATTTGTGCTATGGTCATAAACTTTGAAATGAAATTTTTTTTGTGAGGGTTAACAAATTTTTTTATAAATTTTAAAATTTAACTTTATTTTTATAATTACTGAATTGTTAAGCACCCTTACAACAAAATTATTACACGCATACACCCAATCCTCCCGGTACCTCTATGATATGGATGCGACCGGAATCCCCACCTGCGGAGGTATCCCATTGCTCTCAGAAACATTTCGCCATACGCAAATTGCGTACGTTGCAGGTGTTGTTTGGATAAATGTAATTTATTTGCTGCTTTTTCCCTGAGATCTGTCACTCTTGCTGACAGAAAGCCTTAGTACTTTTTTCTAAAAATATTTTATTAAATAAAGAAAATGAACTAACAACACGAGGGAATCCAAAAATGAAAATATCCTGAATTTGAAATGTTTTCCAGATTGGTGAAGGCTGACGGATAACTAGTAAAAATGCGAGTGCGTCACGCCATTCAACTAGACTCTAACGGAAAATAAAAGGAAAGAAATGCGACATTTGTTTTTTTTTTTTTTTTTTTCCTGTCTGTTTACCTCTTCGGCATAAACAAAAATCAAATCCTGACTGCCGTTTTCAAAGTGAGGTGACGGCATGAGACGTTTATTTAAAACACTTGTTTCCCAATTGACATCTGCCATAATGGCTGCTGGATCATGAGTGTGAGTATCGTCCATACCATTACATCGTTTGACTTTAATGCTCAAACTTGAAGCGTACCTGTTCCGGAATCTTATGTACGCTACCTGTTAATTAAAAAAGAAAATGGTACAATACGCGTGATAGTTATGCTTTTATGATTTGATTAATTACGTTGTTGATTTGCCGTAAAGTCACGAGATAAATTTTACATCCAACATTTTCTAATTCGGAATTCAATGAAAGGGGACCACGAATATCACACGTTAGAAATGTATCGGCCATTTAACTATTTTATAAATATCAATAAAGCGGCGTAAACGCTGCTGCCACCTAGCGGTAATTTCTTGAAACTGTGTTTATAGTGATTTTATAGAGATTAGAAATTTTATAAAAAAAAATAGAAAATTGAAAAGAATCCATTCCCTGGACTTAAATTCTAATTTTCGTGTTGATATCTGAATGATAATAAAATATTCTAAATAGTTAGCACGGAAAGCATTTACAGATGATTGCGCAAATTCCTATTGAAGTTTTTGAGCAACCAATTTCCTTTACAAATATCAAAGCTTTCATCACGAATATTTCCCCCAAAATTATTCTCCAAATCCAAAAGCATTCAATATATTTATAAACCTGAATGAATAAATAAAAAAAAAAAAGATGGAATCAATGAAAAACAAGCAACATGGGACTAAATCAATAAAATAACATTTATACATAATGTATATACAAATAAACTTTTTATAAAATTTTAAGAAAAGGTCATAGCTAAGAACATGAACGTTAAGGATGGTTACGCTTAGTTGCATATCCTGGCCTGAGGAGAGGATATTAGCAGATGCCCAATCCTAAGTTGGGATTAATTCGCATTTTAACCTTACCATGGCAGCCATTTTTATTGTTGGGGAAAATACACATGCGAGAAAGAAAAATAGAAATTATGTGGGTAAAGAAGCATAAACATTTAAAACATTACATTGCGTGACTTAATTATGGGACTAATATTTAAGATTTCTATTGTAAACCCATAATTTGAGTGGAACTATATTTTTTTGAAGTAGTTACACATTTCATTGTCCTGTTACAAGGTCACTATTCAGAATAAATGTACTACCACAAGTGTTGAATCTGTTTTAAAGAATACGTTCAGATAGAAATTCAGTTCTCTAACCTTACGTTTCTCAGAACAAATCAGTTTGTTGCAACAAGTTGTCCTCCCTTAGGATACAAGAGATATTGCATTTGAAATAATTTTCTGCGGTCAATATTTTGATCGCTGTTTAATTTAAATCTTTCATTTTAACGTTCATAGAAATTAAAGAAAAAAAAATTTTATTACATCAAATTCCAACTACATTTTTTTCAAATATCAGAACACGTGTAAATGAAAATTTTCATGTTAAAAAAAATCGAGGTTAAGGACAGAAAGTTTCAGTAAGAAATGAAAAAAAGGCCCAATACCTCTCATTGAGACCGTAAATGCTAGCCATCTGGTGAGTAAAAGGCGAAGTAATGAAGAAGAAAAAAAAAACTGTTGTTGATAAATATTTAATACTTTTATTCAGCTGAAAAATAATGACGTGAAGGAAAAAGCAGTCGATCGCATGCATTTTCGTTGACGAAAGAAGAGATGTTTTGAAGGTTGATGTTCTTTTGGAAATTTCAGTTGTGAGAAAAATGAGATGATGTCATTTTGTGAACACCGCAGGGCTGGCAACTCACAAAACCAGGTATAAGAGTGAATATAATTGGCAGGCGCCAGAACAGATTGCCCGAGTCTTAGGCCACGCACGAGTTGCATTTCCGGTGAACAGCGTTGGCGCAAAAGAAAAACGTCGAAAAAGCAGGAGGCGTGACTGGCGCCGACGCTGCTCAGGTACGAGAGTTCGTTGTATCGAGGCCGTTTATTTCCTCACTTGGCGCTCCGATGCGAACCAATGGGGGACGCGCGAGTCGACCTGGCGAATACAAGCGACACACACGAACGAACGCGAGGCGCGCGCGCACTCGGGCCACTAGCACGGGACCAACATCAACAACTCACCTGCACAGGTAAGCTCTACGAAAACGAATGCAAGTTATAATCTCCAATCGACCATGATACGATTTCTACATTCGAGTTCATATTGAGAAATGATTGCCCTCGCTATTACGAGGCCAACAGGTGCATACGGGACAATGGGCAAGTCACTGTAATGAAGGAGGTACACACAAATCACTCTTTTTTTTTTTTTCTTCCCCCTTTCTCTATATACCAACGGAGAAAAAAAAAAAAAAAAACAAAACCACCCTGCGATCTGTACTTTTTCCCACACCTCCGCGCATTGGGATAACAACAACAACGCACGCCTACGCATCGAGCGTGACGAGGAAGGGCGGTGCTCGGGGGAAAGTCTCAAAGAACTGGATGTGGCGTCCGTTGCCCCGAGGGGACCATCTTAATCATACGAGAATCCTCCCTTGAGGCAGCGGAAACTCGAGTTCCGGGGCTCGAGGCACTCTCTTCCGCTGGCTCCCACGTGAAAACGTCGGCTAGCATCTTGGACGAGAACAGGTGTTGTTGAACCCCGCATAGGCCCTTAAGGTGGGGACAGGTGTTTCTCCCTCCTCCCTACAAACATTCGTGAGCCAAACGCATAATGCGTGTTGTTGTCGTTGCTTGGCAACGTCTGTCTGCAATAAGCCGCATTCATCCTCAACGTATTGGAATTTGACGACAAGATCTGCCAAGAGTCGCCACTTAGATGTTGGTCGGTGCGTGTTTCATCCTTCTCATTTTGGGTGTGTCTTGTGAAATAACGGCAGTGGTGTCTGCATGTGGGGAATTCTTAGATGTGGTAGTAGTAGTGGTGGTGGTGGTGGTGGTGGGGGGGAGGAAATGGCCGGGTGACTCTATGGTCAATGCTTCCGGTGAGTTAGCCATTAGGGTTTATACATTCATTTCATTCAGGTAGGTTGAGTATTTAATAATTGTTGAAAATTAGTGGTAAATTCGTGACGTCATATCGAATCTTTTGGGCGGGAACAGTCGGCGTTGCGTGTCTCCGGCCGGGTCACGTGCTTCGTCTCTATGGCGACTATTGTAAACTTGGGCCTTAAGCCAAGAATCGTTGATCCATTACACACGCCATTCTCCCCCTTCCTCGTTACGCCGAACTCGACTTGACGAACGCGTGATGAACGCCGTCAAACAACTTTTATTTCCCTTTCATAATCTCCATCGTTCGGAAAACGTTTTCCGACGAACATTAACATTCCTGAACTCAAGAAGAGAAAATTTTAATTTCATAACAAGTTTTTCCATAACAAAAAAAAAAAAAAATCGAACGTCTTTGAGTGCGGCAGAGAAGCTCACTCTGGCGGTGCTTTTTAAAGCGGGCTTTTCAAAGAAACCCACCCCTACACCTTGGACGTTCGTTGACGGGAAGAAGAAAGGGGTGGGCCAAATGGCGTCACGCGTGAGAGCAGGTGAAGCGAGGCGCAGTGGCGAGTGAGTCACGTGATGGACCTGATAGTGAGGTCGGTTCTCGAGGTCAGGAGCCTCGAGCGAGGGGGTGGTGCGGGGGTGGTTGAATTTGGTAGTGTCACTCATTGGGGCGGTGCCTCCTCGCTATTGCGTTTTCTCAGGTGCTCTTGGCCGTGCTCTCACTCGACCGTATTTCCGGCCGCAAGGGGGATCTGCAAGTCTGTTGGGTTTCCTGTACTAGTCGAACTAATTGAATCGTACGCGCTGCTGAGATCTGGCAAAATTACGTGAACGAAACAATGGCATACTCGTGTGTTGTAATTTGAGGCGGGGGTGGGGTCACACCTGACGAGAGCCGACGTTGATCTAAGACGTCGCATCGCGTGTAGTGGGCGCATCAAGTCGTGCTCGGACATGCGTAGCGTTTCGTTTGCTGATGCGGAATCGACTGTGGTTGGTTAATGCATCCACTCGCACTCATCTTATAAGAACCACAACTTATTCTACAGAGATTTAGTTCTCAAGCAGGGCAACTCTTAACTACAACTCTCTCTCTCCATTCAAGACAATGTCCCCTTAGCTCTTAATGGCACTGGAAGAATTCACGGGTGATTATTTCAATTCCGTGATTTCTCTGGTGCTATGAAGAGTAGAGGGTAACTACATCGGTTTTTTTTAAAAATGTTTTTGTTTTGTATATGGCTGCTGTGATAATGATTCATGTGTCTGTCTTGTGGATATGACGTTGGTGGGTGGTGAGTCGGAACCGAAAGAAGAATGAAAGCGAATTCAAGGTCAGGGATTCGGTCAATTTTTTTGTAAAGCGAAATTAAAAAAAAGTTTTTTTTTTTTTTTGAAAATAAATGTTTTTCCATTATCCTTGGCACTGGAAGAATTCACAGATGACGTACAAGATCGTGGTTCTCCTGGTGCCAAAGATAAAGGAAAGGAAGAAATTTCGAAAAATTCCAAGCTTATATTTTTTAAATATGTCGTAGCAGTTAATGACACATTAAAATGTTTCATTGGGTTTACAAGCCTGAATATTCATTAGAGCTCAAACTTTTATCTCGTCTTTTTTATTTTATTTTATTTTTTTTGAATAATACTGGGTGAATTTATGAGTTCAATTATTTCTTATTACGTAAATAGTTTGCCCTTGTTTAGTTATTTATTTATTTATTTTGTGTTAGGTTAATCGATTGTATAAAAAATATTTGGGGCCATTTAATTGACGTCGGCATAGGATGACGTGTCGCCTACCCATAATGCTCTAGCGGTTAGGGCGTGAACTACTACAAAATGGCGACCGAGTTCGATGAGCCGATTTCTGATCAGGAGAAGGTTCGTTATGTTTTTGCTTGTGCTAGTGTAACTATATGTGAATTCAACGTTAGTTAAGTGTAAAGTACGCCACTGCCATGTTTGTTAAACAAAAAACTGCTTGAATATTCATAAACTTTCTATTTGACAGGTGCGAATCGCCTCCGATTTTATCCTTCATTCCCCACCTGGCGAATTTAACGAAGTATTTAACGGTAAGTTTTGTTTTACTTTTTCATTTAATGCTTACTTTTATATACGACACCCGGAGGATTATTTTTTAAGCGAGTGAGTAAGTGGGTATCGCGAAATGTCAACAACGCCGACCCCGCTACTCACTTCCTGTGCTGAAAATATATTTTTCTGTTTCTAGATGTACGTCTTTTGTTAAATAACGACTTGTTGCTTAAATCTGGAGCATCAGGGTAAGTAATTTTAATGGGCGTAAATATGAATCGAATCACGAATATATTTTTTGTATTTCCAGTGCTTTTGCTCAGTATAACAAGGACCAATTGACACCGGTGAAAATCGAAGGGTCCAATTTTCAGGTAAGTTTTTTTCTTCTTCTTAAAATGCTGCTAACTTTAGATAAATTTGTAGGGTCTTATCACCGAGTTCAACGATTTGGGCGATGGACGATTTTTCGATCCGCGTTCGCAGCAGTCATTTCGATACGATCACCTGCGTAAAGAAGCGAGCGATTTTCGTCCCTGGGAGGGCGATTCAGCGGCTGAGACATGGCGTTCGGCGTTTGAGTCAGAATTTATGCAGTATGTTTTCAATCATTACCGTCATGGAGTGTGCTCTGTGTTTGGTCGTAGTGAACCTGGTGGTGCTATCGTAATAAACGCGTGTATTGAAGATCATCAATTTCAGCCAAAAAATTATTGGTATATTAAATGCGACGAAGGAGTGTTTGCTTATATTTTAAGTTTCGTGTTTTTAACAAAGGAATGGCCGCTGGCGTTCCATCTGGACACTGGTGATCAACAGTGGTATGATCGATATTCGTGGTGTTCTCAAGGTACAAGTTCATTATTATGAAGACGGAAACGTCCAACTTGTGAGCACCAAGGAGATCAAAGACAATTTTACAGTTGCAGTAAGAATAGAGTTTATTTAAATAAGTGTTGTGTTTTAATTAAATGATTTTTTTTTTCCAGAATGAACAGTCCACGCCCAAAGAAATTTGTAAACTAGTAGAAATTTCCGAAAATGATTATCAGGTAAAAACCTCTTTCTGAGAGTTCTTAGGTTGTCCTATTGAATCAATTTGAATCTCATCTGTTGAATTACCAGATTTGTTAAGTCAACTATAGCCAATGGTCTCTGTAATGTACTTTTAAAATGTAGATGTTCAATGTGTCCTGCAGTTAATGTGAATTTCCACTTCTGCAAACTTGCAATCGACAGTTCAGAATGTCTGAAGTTTTATAGAGTTAAGTCAGGATTCTTTTTAACCAAGAGTCTGCAATTTTTGAATTTCCATTCTCATAGAGCAGGTTTCTATTAAGGCAACACAGAGATCATGTGCGGCTGTACAATATCATGTAATTCTCTAGTCCCGAGTTGAGATTTTTTTTGGTTTTTTTTTTACTGCAGCCTAAAAACAGAAAATAGAATGCCAATAGAAGATTAGCTAATCATTTATTACTTTATTGTTCATAATTTGTATTATTTCAGACGGCTATTTCTGAGAATTATCAGACAATGTCGGACACAACTTTCAAGGCACTCCGCCGGCAGTTGCCACTTACCCGAATGAAGATCGATTGGAACAACATCCTCAGTTATCGTATTGGGTCAGAGCTGAAACATCAGTAATCTACAAACTATACGATTGGGTTTCCAAAATCTGTTAATCCTAAGACAAAAATAAATTTACTATACTTGATTTGTTATTTTATTCATTTTCATGGAAAACTCGTGTAAACAGAATAATTTACAGAAAAATATTGTAACTAGACAATATCATTTTAAATATTCAACTTTGTTGCTCGAAATTGATGTGGCCTGTTTCTTGCGCGTGCTGTTGTGCTTCTGAAGGATTGGCGATTGCTGCGCCACATACCAAACACGACATGGATAACTTTTTGAGGTCAGTGAACTGCCGTCCTCTTTGAGCTTCCTGAGCCAATTCCAAAGCCGAAACAAGAATCGAATCATCAGACGTTGAAAACTGGATTTGCAGCGTTTCGCCACCGGTAGGAGAAACCAGAACCAAAGGATCGTAGTGGATTCCGTCGTAGAGAAGTAATATTCGCCGCGAGTAATTGCCATCATCTCCAAAACGGGTTAAACTTGCATTGGGGGCATTGACAACTACAATCTCAACTCCAAAATGCTTACTCAGAATCGATAATTCGATACCACCACCCCAAGAAGTTTCTTTCAGGATCCACGTACTGTATTCAAGATTGGTCCGATCGTCTAACATAACAGAAGTGTAAACACTTGGGTTAGAGGTTATTGTCGACGCCACAACTTGACGCATGTAGTTTGCGCTTGGTGGGTTTCCTCTCGTACCTAATTACAAAATCAATAGTAATTAAAGGCCAGAAAGATAGCAATCGTCAACTTTGATCTACTTGTAAGAGCGTAAGCAACTGCGTTGAATAGACACGAATTGTCCGCGGGTACTACGTGTTTCATGAGCACTCCGGACGGAAGCCTACCATCACTGTCATCGCTCTGTTCGACGTGTATAGAGTCACCCGAGCGAATGCCGACTGACGCTAAACTTTTATGGTTATCAGGTATGTTTATGGCCGTTGGTTTTGGTAGTTGGGGATAGCGAGTTAGAAGTCGGATTCGCTTCTGAACGATCCCAGTTTTTTCCGAAATATGTTCGAGAAGTTCAACTACCGTACTCTCGCTGTTTAATTCGGTTACAATGAATGAACCGCTTGGTCCTATACAGCGTAGTCGCCATTCCATACTATAAACATTCGTGTTTGGTTAAACCTTTAAGAAGCGGAGTCAACTATTCGTTTATTTCTTTCTTCTACATGTAGACTGGCACTCGTGTTTGTTTACACTTACTACGCATGCTCAAGTACGATCTCTAAAAGCGCCAGGTACAGAGTAACAATAAAAACTAAGTTAAGATGAAAAATTAAATTAGATTTCTAATTCATTTTTGATAATAGTTTTAAATTTTTAAATTCGTACACAGTATACAGTAATTTTCCCAAAAATTTCACAAAACGATAATTTTGGTATTAGTTGGCGCCTCTAGAATACCGTACTTGGTGGACTTTACACAGACTTTTACCCTTGAAACCTGAACTTTAAGAAATCAATTAGAAGAATGTCTAGACGTAATTTCAATACCCTTGAGATTTTTCCACTGATTCCATCTTCTTTTTCAGATAAAAAAATCTAAAACTTAAACAGGTTAGAGTGTGTCAAAGTCAAAGCGAATGGAAAATATTGCGCATGCGTCATTATTCATTTGACTAATGGCGCGATTAGCCTTAAAATGAATTTCCAAACTTGATTATTCCAGTTACCTAATTCAATTGCAAACGTTTAAATGTGAGGTCACGTGAAAAACGCATTGACGTCACGCGACAGCAAGCATCATAAACCCAATGAAAGTGTACGCTGCTGTGTAATTTTTTTTACGTCTTCCGGATCGAATTTTATCAAAATCGTGACCTGATTATCGAATGCATTGCACTGATCAACTGTAAAATACCCACGTGTGTACTTTCTGTACCGAAATTATTATGAACACTAATTCTAGTAAACCTACAGCTAAAACAAAACCTTTTCCAGCTAGAGGTAAGGACTTTTTCTTTTAAACACGAAAGATGCTTAGCTATCAGGTGATGCTTGTTGTATAATCTGCATCCTTCACTCCCTAACGTTACGTCACTATACACTTAAAACGGCTCTTATGATGCGCACGTTTGTAATTGTAAAAAAATAACATGATTCGTCAAAATTTCTCTTCATAATGGCAGAGTCTATTTCCAGCAGTAGCAAAGGCAGTGCTTAACCGCGAATTTGACCTTTGATCTTAATTTGTTAATGTCATTACAGGTGATCGTTATTGCGAATATGTTAATCTACCGCACGTTATCGTTACTGTTGGATTACCGGCTCGTGGTAAGACATACATAGCGAAAAAATTAGCTCGCTATTTAAATTGGATCGGAATCACTACGCAAGGTATTACATAATTTAAATCACCTTTAAAATCAGACAAAATATTGTTCGTGATTACAGTGTTCAATGTGGGTGAGTATAGACGAAAGGCAACACAGGCGTACAAAACCCATGACTTCTTTCGTCCGGATAATTCCGAGGCTATGGCCATTCGAAAGTATACGTAAATAAAATTCAATATTCATACAGAGTAATTAACTACGTTTCATTTATTTAGCAAATGTGCTTTAGATGCTCTCGAAGATGTTTGCAAATGGCTGCAGGGCTCGGGTGAAGTTGCGGTAATAGATAAAAATAGTTATTTAGTGGAAGATTAAGTTACAAGTTTCTTTTTATAGGTGTTTGATGCTACGAATACGACACGCAATCGGAGACGACTGATCCACGAAATTGTAGTCAATAAATTTGGATTTAAATGCTTTTTTGTGGAATCTGTTTGCTTCGATCCGTCAATAGTCGAGGCTAATATTATGGTATAAAGCAAACAAAGATGGCTCACTTCTACACTACATCATGGCCCTGCTAGACAGTCCTATTAACCTTCTCAAACAGTCAAATTCAGGCCCTGTAATATATCTTAACAAATATAATTTACTTATTACATCAATTGGCCTGACGATTTTAGAGGTATTGGGTTTCATTGATCTAGCGGGACCAAGATACAAGTGAGCTGCCTAATGTCACTATGACTCATCGGTTTTTTTTTTTTTTATTGATAATGTTTTAGGAAGTGAAAGTTAATAGTCCCGATTACTCCCACATGAAAACGGATGATGCTCTGCAAGATTTTGAGCAGCGCATTAAACATTATGTGGACATGTATGAACCTTTAGATGAAGTAACAGAGAAGGACTATTCTTTTATGAAAATTTATGATACTGGGAAAAAAGTTTTGGTATACAGACACGAAGGACACATTCAAAGTCGAATTGTTTATTATTTAATGAACATTCACGTGATTCCTCGAACTATCTATTTTACTCGCGTGAGTAGATCAAGCGAAATTTATTTTTTTCAAAAATCTAATTTGTGCATTTATTGTTTTTAGCATGGAGAATCGGTGCTCAATCTGCAAGGACGTATAGGAGGAGACTCCGATTTATCGGATAGGGGATGGCAATATGGAACAGAGCTTGCAAAATATATCAATAATCAGAAAATTGAAGGATTGCATGTATGGACTAGTCAACTGATACGCACAATTCAAACTGCGACGGAAATTAATGCCCCACAAGAGAGATGGAGGGCACTGAATGAAATTGATGCTGTAAGTTAGCATTGTGGGCAAATTTGCCTTTAAATCCATTTCTTTCCAAAAATTGTGTCCTGTGCAGAAACCCATCTGCTAGTAGGGAGTTACAACATGATGCGCAAAACAATTATATTTACTTATTGCCCATCTTCTATAGGTTCATAACATTACAAGTTATGAAAAATTTCAAAAGCTACTTAATAAATAAATAAAGGCGGTAGTAGCCTTTTTTTTCGTGCTATTGCTACTTCAGTATATTTATTATGTAAAAATAATTTCAAATTAATTTTTAGGGAATTTGTGAGGAAATGACGTACGAAGAAATTCAAGCGAAATATCCAACTGAATTCGCAGCTCGTGATGAAGACAAATTTCGATATCGCTATCCAAGAGGAGAAGTAAGAACAATGTTAAACAAATTATCAGTGGCTATTATATTCATTGTATAATTATTTTCTGTAGTCGTACGAAGATCTCGTTGCTCGTTTGGAGCCAGTAATTATGGAATTGGAACGCCAAACAAATGTTTTAGTTGTAAGCCACCAAGCCGTCCTCCGTTGTCTGCTGGCTTATTTTTTGGATAAAACTGCGGGTTAGTTGAACCCAAAAGCGCAGCATGAGTTAGAACATCTAGCATCAGCGCTGAAAAATAGCTGTTAATTTTTAATTACTACTTGATATTTAATAGATGAATTGCCGTACATCAGAGTACCTCTACATACCATTTTAAAGCTGACTCCGATTGCATATGGCTGTAAACTTGAATATATACGAATTCCTATCGATGCGGTGAACACGCACCGTGACCGTCCTTTGGTGAGGCTCATGTTTTTGTTTTTATTCAAATTTGTCTGCATTGTGTTCCGACTGCCTGTGTTTTGTCAATCTGATGGCCATTTTGTTTTTACTTTTCATTGTCTTGTTTCGCTGTTGTAGCATGTCCCATTTTTTCAGGTTCCGGGTACTTTGGAGGACAGGTTCAAATTGTTGCAAACATCTTGATCCCAGGCTATCTTCTCCATCTCTAGTCTTCTACAATCTTCTTCAGCTAAATCTGCCCAAAACAAAATTGTTAATATATGAATAATAATTTTTTTCTCATATAAAGCCACAGGCAGTCTGAACTATGATCACTGTATATTCAGTCAAACGACAATAAAAACGCATCTGTTTCAGAATGTGAGCTTAGATCGAAGTACTGAAGAAGCTCTCGACACGGTGCCTTTTCATTTCTGAATTCTGAGTAAAATAAGTTTTCAGTGAAATTTACACATCAATTTAATGTGGGTTGTTTTGGACTATGCTGGTTATTCTGAAAGAAAATTCCTACAATCCCATTAATATGTTGTGAAAAGTACACGAAAATATTCTAGTTAAATTAAAAACTTTTTCCTTCGCAGTCACAATCGGACTCTTGCTGAAGGATGGAAAAATGGTCCAATTTAGCGCGTATTCATTACAATAGATCGTTATTTTGTTAATTCTACTCCACCATTATCAAGAAGCAACAATAAGGTTTTACAAAGTCAAATTGTTTTTAGATATAAAATATATTGGGTCAATTATTTTTTGAAATTATTTACATTTTTCTCATTCTGAAATATTTAAGAGAAGAAAAGGTCGGGGGTTAAGGTTTTATGAGTATTAACGGCGGAATAATCTTGAAACTATAATTATTAGTGTTTTAGTTGTAGGAATTGATCAGTATTAGGGGAAATAAATTTGATGTAATTTTCTTTTATTTTGACAATAAAATGTACTGCAAATGACATAGATCGATCTCGTTTAGCATTGTGATGTAGTTACTGTGTTAAAAGAAAAAATGTGTAATAAGGAATTTTCACTTCACCCGACAAATTTCATAAGCGATCAAGTCAATGCTTTGCAGCTTTAACAGGGAAGTGTGGCAATATTTATTACATATTAAATTCAGTAGGATATCGTATTCCATTTTTTTATTAATTAAATCTAATTAGTGAATTTTTGGACGCTTAAATTGTATTATTGCCTCTAGATGGCAGCACCCGCACTATTTGTATGTACTGCGCAGCGCAGGTCTTTTTCACGGCTGCTGTTGCCACGCTGTTGTACAGGGAAGTGTGGCAATATTTATTACATATTAAGTTCAGTATAATATCGTATTCCATTTTTTTATTAATTAAATCTAATTAGTGAATTTTTGGACGCTTAAATTCTATTATTGCCTCTAGATGGCAGCACCCGCACTAGTTGTATGTACTGCGCAGCGAAGGTCTTTTTCACGGCTGCTGTTGCCACGCTGTTGTACAGCGGTGTATGGTATAGCTGGGTTTCATAATGTCCAACCAACAAGAACTGTAGCATATATGACACGATACAATATTGCGCCGCATAAAACAAAACTGCAGTGCAAAAATATGCAAATACAATCGTGTCACGAAGTTTAACTAACTGTGTTAACTAGTGCATTGTGAACACCTTACACTTCTACCTGTCTGTAATCGATATGCTAAGCGGGATGGCCGAGCCAGAAACCGATCAATCGCATTGTCCTTTAAAAGTGTACAAAGTCGCAATAGAAAATCGCTGTGGTAATTTCTCGAATTTCTGTATTTAGTCAATTCTAATTAGAAAAATTTAAACTTTTAGAAAAAGGTGGAATGTGTAATGGCCCCAGCCCACGAAGCGGTCACCGTTGTGCAACAGACGATATAAATTTGTATTCATTCGGGGGTTACAATCCGAACGCCAATACGCATCACGATTCAGGTCCCTTGTTTCGTGAACTATGGAAATTTAATTTAGCTACAAAAGTATGGACTAAAATCGAAACAACTGGCCCATCACCACATGCTTTAGCGTCACATGCTGGTAAGAGAGCATAAATTCTTTAGTCCTGTATTGTATTCACTTTAATTTTTTTTATTTTAGCTATCATAGTTGCGAATCATCTTCTGGTTTACGGTGGAACTGGGATTCCATTTGGTAATGCTAGCAGTAATTCTTTACACGCGTGCAATTTAAGCACGTTTGAGTGGAAAGAGATTAAAACCACCGGCGAAAAACCACAAAAGTTGTACGGACAGGTGAATGAAATTTTTCTGTTTATCGAAGAAAAAAAATTTAATACAATACTTTTTTACTTAGTCAATTTGTCTAGCTGATGGATGCTTATTAGCGTTTGGTGGAACCACCGGTTTTGAATACAATAATGACCTTCATTCACTAGACCTCAAAACGTGTGTCTGGAGTGAACTAAAACCTAAAGGACCAAAACCAGCGGAGAGGTTAAAAAAAAAAATATTGATTAAAAAAAATAGAAATTTTCACTAATTTTATTTTTCAATAAATATTACAGATATCGACATGAAGTGGCGTATAATAACGGCCTTCTTTATATATTTGGTGGCGGTATGGCAAATGAAAATTTCGGCTTTGATGTTGTTCCAACGTTTGATATTCAAGCTTGTGAATGGTGCTTTATTTCAAGTAACTCAGATCAGGCGTTTGAAGAAGTTGCTGAACAGAATGTGCCTTCATCTGGAATTCCAAGTGCACGAAAATATCATGGTTTGGTTCAAAAAAAGCAAGGTATATTAAAAGAAATAATTGAAAATAAAGTTCATTTGTCTCGTCTGGGATTATAAAGTCACGAGAATCACATTTTCGTGTATGGAATTTGCGTAATTTGACTTGTAAAATTTTAAATTCTATAGGATGTGCAGAACCGGAGTTATACCGAACATTTGCTTTCTGCGCATTCCTAGATCATTAACACCCATTCTTTTAAAATTAAAAAAAAACGAATCTATCAGAATGTGCTAATGTTAGTGCTTGGTTAACATATTTGGCATTTTAGTTTCATCCTAATGATTATAACGAGACGATTGTGTGTATTTAAAGAGTTGTGTAACCTTAAAATACAATTATCTACGGTATTTCCACCATTGTCAGTAGAAACACCGTGAAAAATTTATTTGCAATTATAATTTGACGAAATTTGATGAGTGAATGCAATAATTTTTCAATTTATTTAGACGTTTACATCTGTGGCGGCTTTAATGACGTCACTGTTTTCGACGACATTTGGAAAATTCACCTTCCAACAATGCAATGGACACGTTTATCTAGTAAACTACCTCTACCCGTCTTTTTCCATGCCTCGACAATGACCTCTGTAAGATTTCTTAATTTGCGTTTAAACGAAATCTTTTTTAATTAAACAATGTCTTCCTTACAGAACGGTTGCTTGTATTTATTCGGTGGTGTAACTCACGCTGATCAATCATCACGTACCAATGATGTTTACCGTATGTGGGTGTCTGTGCCGTCACTTCTAGACATTTGTTGGCATGTTATTCTTAAATCTGTTCCTGATGCGTCATCCGTATTATGGGGCACGTGGTTACAATTAGGTGTACCTTTAAGTTTAGTTCATTCAATTGATCAGAGAGCACACTTTGCGTGATTAACGTGAATAAAAAACGCATGATTTTATTTTGAAAATAAACATTTTTTTATTATTAATGACACTATTTTTATAATGTCAACGTCACCTCCATTACATAAAGTTGCATAATCCGCCGCGTGATGGCGCAGAGGTCGTCACCTGCAGTAGACGAGAAAGTTGATGCTCTTGTGTCGTGCGGTGATTATCTATCATGCTACCCGTATATTCGCGGACGTCTGACCGCGAAAAATGACCAAACCGGGTTTTTTTTCAATACTTAATCCATATTTTTCGTCACCACGTAGCCAAATTGCGTGAGTTCAGGAGAGGAGTGGCAGAAGAGATGCTGCCACTGCGAATCGATTCAAAGGTAAAAATTTACTCATCTTGAAAACCAACCCTACATAACCACCATTTTATATAAATCTTTACTAAATGATAATTAACTGAAAAAATGTGGAGCTAAATTGAATAATGATTCTGTGACTTTGGAGACATGCATACTGATAAGCCCGAGTGAAAAATAATATCCAGTGACCATTTGCCCTCGCAGTCCGCGAGTGAGACGAGAAAAATATGTTCAGAAATCGAGATGCCGACACTTGTATGTAAATATACCCGCGTAACAAGAGGAAAAGAAACCGTTGAAAAATGTCAGTATTAATAAAAGATTACCTGCGTGACATCCACGCATTGCTGAGAAGTTACGTATCCGTTCATAATACAAGTTTAATCCTGGTATTTATTAACAAACACTAATTAAATGAAGGCATGTATATAAAAAAATTTTATTTTCTACCGTGACAAGTTTTCTTTCTATATGACGTCATTTATCTGGTATATAACAAATATTTTTACCTCCTTAGGGGATCGTCCGTCATTCTGTGTACTTCTCGTGCGCGTTTCCATCGTGTGGCATGAGACTCGGGTGCTTGAAGTGTCGTTACGTGTCGCTGTGTGTGGTGGCTTCCATCGTGATTTTCAAGGCGTATCTCTCCTTCCCTCCTCTTCCACCGACATCCATATCACCATCCCAAGTGAAAAACAACAAAACAACATCATCACTTTTTCAACATGTCCTCCATTTAGTTCCTTCAACCAACGCCTCGTCGCGTAAAGTTGTGACTGCGAAGAAGCCAACGAATAATTCTTTCCAATGGTCTGTTGGGGAGACTTTTAATAATTCAACTTTACATCCATTATCTTCACCAATACCAATGATATTTGTAGTAACTCCAACATATCGGCGTTTAGAACAGCTGGCAGAGTTGACTCGATTGTCGCAGACACTGATGCATGTGCCTTCAATGCACTGGATAGTAGTTGAAGATGCAGTTGCCTTCAGTGGTTCTGTCAGATTATTGTTACGTAGAGTTGGGTTGAATTTCACTCACATGCTTGCACCTAAACCTAATCGTTTTACTTTAAAAACTCGTAATAAGAAGTTGGTGCCTAGAGGTGTTTCTAATAGAATTGCCGCTCTTCGATGGGTTCAGAGTAACGTCAAAAGTGGAGTTCTTTATTTTGCTGATGATGATAATTCGTATGATATTCGTCTTTTTGAAGAGGTAAAATTTTATTTATATTCAAAAAAAATGGTAATTACTTTGTTTTAATTTATTAGCTTCTTACCTCCATGCAGCCACCATCATCCCTCTGGAATCTTCTTGGAAACAGCTTTTTCTTATCATTTTTTAAAACTACTAATGGGGCGATGTCGCTTCGGTACTATCGGTCATCTGGCAGTACCGAGCGCCACCATTATTAGAATATTGCGGCCATTATTAGAACTACCGAAGCGACATCGCCCCATTGTAATGTAAATAGCCGAGTTAACGCAACACGTCTGCTGCCTTTAGTGAATGCTTTGGACGTGCAAGAATTTTGTAGGTCTATAAACATATCTTCGATTTCAAACCAATATTGTATCAAAGCAAGATTAACTCACGTTATTATGAGCTTTAAACTGCTTATGGTAACTATGTACAGAGTTGGAATTGTTAATACCACAACACCGTAACGGCAAAAATACGCTACGGAAATCTATAATTATAGATTTACTTATTTCCCTTAAAATTAGATCATATGAATTCCCTTTCGTTCTCGAATGTGTTCCGAGCCAGTGCCCATTTTATTGTAACTAAAAAGTCATGACCTACTTTTCTTAAAATAAATTCTGTTAATAGTCGTTGTGGTTAAGATCTTGGCCTATAATAGTTATTACATTTCGTAACTGTGTGATATACCGGTATGTTGTCCTCTTTCTGTTCCCTTTGTTACTAGAGGTCTTTGATGATTAATAGAAAGGACCAGTCAAAGTTGTTATTACTCGTTCTTAAATGTCTTGTTTACAGGAAAAAAGTTGATTATTTATTAAGACACAACAATTTTGGCATTAATGTCATTTTTATTACTTTTATTTGTTTTCTAGATGCGATGGACAAAAAAAGTGTCTATGTGGCCTGTTGGTTTGGTCACAAATTTGGCTGTGAGTTCACCTGTCGTATCTTATGGCCGGGTAACTGGATTCTACGATGGGTGGATTGCAAGTCGGAAATTTCCTGTTGATATGGCAGGTTTTGCTGTCAACATTGCCTTCCTTTTACAGGTGATTAAAAACTTTTTTTTCTAATTTTTTTAATTTACAATATTTAAGTGCTTAATGACGTTATGACAATCGATTAAACCGCACGATTAAACTGAACCCAATCAAAAGAATAACGAATTTATACAAAAATTATGTTGGGTGGGGAGAACTTTTTTATCCTATAATAAGTATAAAAATTAAAAACGAAATCATTGCAAACTGTTACGGCGGTTGATGAGAAATTTACGCCAAGAGCCACCCACTTAACAGTCTCCCTTCGTATCGTCTTTCTACAATCGGACGGAGATTTTTGATTGATGATGTGACAGCAAACGGCTGTTCCATTCTCGGGTCTCACACTTTACCCTAACCCTTATAAAAAAATATTTGATCATTTTTTAATCAGAAAAGGCCAAAATGTGATCATCTTCTGATCACATGACTAATGTAAAAATTGATCTCCTTTTAGTCATTTTTGGTTAAAGACCTGATGGAGTTGCTATTACTGGTTATCAATAACTAAAAAAAAAACACTCATGGTATGTTGCAATATTGACTACAAAATGATCAATTTTTTTATATTTATTTGCGGCTGAACCCAATTCAAAAAAATTAACTGATTATTCAAAACACATTGCACACATCAGGGTTGAGTAGCCCTTTAATAAACACACCATTATTTCTGAGAATTTTATAATTACTAATCAATTTGGTAGACCCGTTAAAATTCTTTTATTACAAAACGGAAAATCTCATCCATTAATAAGAGGGAAATTTTTTGTGTCACTAAATTAAACGTATGACAGCAATCGATATTTCTCCCCCTCATAAAAAAAATCTATAATTTGAAACGCACATTTTTTTTATAGTAATTAAAATATCTTGAGGAATTCAACAACTAATTCATCAGTTTGTAATTAAATATTTCCACCATCCTCTCTATTGATTTGAACTTCGCTTTCTCTAAGCTATCCCTCCAGTCTAAACAAACAAGTTAATAAACTATAAACAAAAAGTGGAGAAGGCCAGATCAATAACATGACGTTAATTCTTATCTCAAACAAATAAATTATATTAGTTTACTCAAAAAATTGCGATTATAACACTAAATTTTTTTAGAGGATAGACAATATAGAGTTTTTGGTAATAAAATTTATCGCTGAAAATGGAATGTTGAATAAGAATTGATTTTCTAGCGAGGTTGAAAGCCGGCCTGTTATCATGTATTCGATCATGCTCTGAGATTATCTTACTGTCACTAAAATTATCACAATTTCAGCATCCGAATGTTACAATGCCGTTTTCTGTCGGCTATGAAGAAGATGGATTCCTCCGGAGTTTGAACATTTCCGTGTCTGATATTGAGCCTAAAGCGGACAACTGCACTAAGGTAGTAAACATTTAGGGTGGTCACAAAATTCCGTCACTTATCCCAAAATGCATTATTTACAGGTAAAATTATGGCCACCCTAAAACTGATAGTATAGACCTAAGATAACGTAAAATATTTCAGATATTAGTTTGGCATACTAAAACACTGAGCAATAAACCACCAAAGAAAATGACCAATAAGGAGATTGCTAAATATTCTCGGACGAACGTTTTAGATCTGGCAACTAATGTTTGGTGAAAATTCTTTTTCATCGAACATTTTGGCCCCGTGTTTGAAAGAGTTGCCAATTTTTACAGCTTACAGAGGATAAATAAAGCTATTTTGAGGGTCCAATTTTAAAACTGGATCGTTTGTTATTCATTACGAGTGCAATTTACTATACTAATAATAAAAAAAATGCTTTACGTTTATAGTTGACCTGTTTATTAATAGGTGGCAGCGTCATGGGAACGAGTTAGAAAATGACTGTCAGGTTCTAAATTTAATAGGGCTATGGGAGGGGTTGCAGCATGAATCAACTAGAAAAGGTGGAAGAATGCCAAGTTGAAGATGTTGGACAAGAAAATAACGTTCGTTCCACTTTTCGAATGGCCCCTCCATTTTTAAAGAATGAGATACCAAAACCTGGTTGGAGCAAACAAACGCTCAGAACAAGCGGTCAATTACCTTACCGGCTTCAAGATGCAGGTTGAAAATGATTATTTTATAACCCCCCATTGGTTTTAATCGATAAATTTCACAACCTAGCCAACATACGGGGATACGCATTAACTCCTTTTGACACTAAATGGTTCTCGACGAATAGTGAATATGGCAACACTCCATACAAAAATGCTCATCGACCGAAAGTATATCACGGAATTCAATGGCGATTTTCGGAAGTAAGGAAATAACAATTTTTTTTCAAAGTATTTTTTATTGCAATCAAACGACTGATAAAGCTGTCATTGAATTTTTTTTTTTTTCTCTTTGGTCAGGATAAGTACAGAACTGGAATGTACAGACAGCCGTCAATGACCGTGTGCATGAAGGACAAGTGACCACTTACAAATGAAAAAAGAAAAAAACAAAATTTCCAGTTAAAGCTCGAATAAATACGACACCTTTCAAACATTTAAATCTTGTATGTCTGCTTGAGTGGAATCCGCAGAATGAAGACTGCAGTAGTCGCTGTATAATTTCCTAGCTTGATAAAGCACACGATTGACGTCATGTCTGCGCACCATTTTATCTAAATGCATAGCAAGTTCGTTATAATCCATGCGATTTTTTATTATATAATCACGTTGCTGAAGCAACAAAGTCAATGATAGGAAGATCATGAAAGGGTTGCCCGCACCCAATTCACTAGGACGTGGCAGTCGCGGCATTTGAGCTCGAGCAGCAGCCGAATACTGAACACTTTCCGATGCTTCTTCACACGAATTCGTCATGACTGTATCTAACATGGTATCTTTACTCTGGAAATCTTGTATCAAATCAGCTTCGTCTTTCAAACGTGGACGAAGTGGCTCCTCGGTTGATTTCTCTCTCACCAAATGAATTGGGACTACACATTTCAATTGAGTTCTCATTTCAGATGTGACGTCACTCTCCATTATTTCTCCGTTGCAATGGCCACATTCGTCATCGTCGTCATCCTTTACTTTTTCCACGCATCTTTTAGACGGTGGTGCACGAAAATGGTGTTTACTCGTTTTCATGCATTTAATTTGGTCACCTGCTGATAAGTCGCTATCATCGCAAGCGGATTCTTCCTCACTGCCTCCTGAACCGTCCATATCTTGCGTTTGATCAGACCCCCCTTTTCTCCAGCTGTCTTTTCCTGATTCCTTATCCCTATCTGTAGGAAACCGGAAGTGTCGCGCAGAACCGGGAAGTTGGCGGTTCAGATTCTCTAAATCCATCCTCAATTCGCGGGTTACAGATGTGGTCATTGGAAAATAATCTTGCGGGTCGTCGTTTGTTGATTCTCCTTCGGTGAAACTTGTTTTTCGTTGTAATGTCGCGCTATCATACGACAAAGCTTTTGCACCGATCGAATTATCGTATTTAAATATGGACGAACCGGATGACGAAGATGATTGGCGTCTAATTGCACGCACTTTTGTGTAAGGATTCTCCCTACAACTGTTTAATTTTAAAGATTTAGGCGAAAGGGGTGAACATTCTGACCCCCCTTCGCATAATTCTAATTCCGTTTCCGGTAGTTCGGGTGGCAAGGAGCTCCACAACACTTCTAACATGCGCAAAGCGTCGTCAAAAGCGAATTCTCTCTTCAACTCTAACAACAGCCAACGATAGCAATAGACTAAATCGTCAGCTTTGTTTTGCTTTAAATAATCGTAAAATTCAGGATCGTACACTTGAAGCACTTCGGATAAATGTTGAAATTTGAGTGTCATT
This sequence comes from Pachymerium ferrugineum, assembly GCA_034686365.1. Classification (NCBI taxonomy): domain Eukaryota; kingdom Metazoa; phylum Arthropoda; class Chilopoda; order Geophilomorpha; family Geophilidae; genus Pachymerium; species Pachymerium ferrugineum. Next base: position 88,561 of record JAQGAS010000011.1, read on the forward strand.
GAATCGCCATCTAGCATAAAATTTGGTTTCATGCGTTTCATCAGAGCACAAAAACAAATGTACGCTTGAGGTTCCTCCCGCATTGTAACAAGTAACGGAGAAGCCAAATCACTCATTCCCTGACAGTAAGAAACGCTTGGATGATGAAGAGCGTAAGTGGTAAGCACGTTAAACAATGCCACAACATTTTTGTTATCATCAGCTCCTGCGTAAAATGGATGCGTACGGTCGGTTCGAAGAACATCTTTTTGAACCATATTGATAACAACCTTAAAAAGAGCCAAATATAACCATTGAGTTTTAAATTTTAGGGAGATTATATCAACCTTCATCCCTTCGGTGACTGTTTCAGCATCAACCATTGATTGCCACGATTGTTTTAACCGAGAATATTCGTGTGATTTCCTCTTCATGTATTCGATTCGTTCTTTGCCAGTCATTTCAGGTGGATACACATTTAAAATGTGCTTCCACACAACTCGTCTCAAACTTGGTTCCAGTCCGCCCTGAAAAATACTCAAAATGAATAAGGGAAATAGGCCAAATATTTTTTTTTAAATTTTTAATCACACCTCATAAACGTTACGGCGTAATTCCAGTAATTTAACCAAACGTCCATTGCCATCTAAAAATGTATGAAACTCAGCGTCGTCCATGGGTTGTTTGACTGGCTTGAACGAATCTACACTTTCATTGCTGAAATTAAACGCTCGTTGAACTAGACTCAAAGTTTTCTCCATTTGATTCAAAATGGTTCCCTTCAATGTCGACCGATCAGAAACTGGAGCTGGTCGGGCTGTGTCGACTGGAGCTAATACTGCCCAGTCTTCAAATCCTATAAAATTTTCATTTTTGATGAATAAATTTTTAAAAAATGAACAAATTTTATACCTTCCTCAAAAGGTTTTAAGTCGACTTTAAGTCTAAGACACGGATCAGACGCGCTTAAAAATGCAGCATCCAAGTCCCAGTCTGATAAAAGAGGTAAATATGTGTCTTGACCACAGTCATCTTTGACTAGATAACTAATAGCAAAATCGCTAAAAAGATAAGAATTAAAAAAGAAAAATAAAATTTTTGACACGATTTGAAAAATTAATATTTAACAAACCCTCGGACATCAAACGCTCTGACTAGTAATGAATGCAGAACTTCAAATGAAGTGATCTGAGGATCGACGCTAAATTTACGATACTCGGGTTGTAAATGACCCTCGCATTTCTGAAAGAGAACAACATGTCATGAATGAAATCGTGGCAGAAAATCGGTTTTCGCACCTTCACTTTCACTCGTATCGCATCGCGTTGAAACCCCAGTGAACATGACATGATGATTGAATAAAAACTTTTAATTCTTCACTGCCGAGAATTAATTTTAATTATTTAAAATGATATTTGAATACGATGATTGCTAAAATCCCGACAGTGAAGTCACAAAATGACTAGCCACAGCCTCCATGTTTGATGCAATGACTTCATACGTCAGTGAGGAAAAACTGTGTAGAGGTTATCGGTGTTATCTTTACTTGCCGGTGATTGCACACTTAACTCTGTGTTTGATATACGAAATAAGTATGTTATTTGTGCTATAAACATCAAATACAACACATGACATGTAAAAAAGAGGGCGCTGAACGGTGCTGAGCGCTCGATCTTGGAAATGGATTTTTTATTCGACACTAGATGGCGAGCTCCGAAGTTTTCCATCTTGGACCGAAATGGACCGAAATAGAACAGTTTAAACAGTTTAAAATTTACTCTTTTCGTATAATGATAAGTTAATCTTTAATATGTTTTCTGGTATTCTGCTATTGAAGAGTCGTTTAAAAGACGAGTTAATAGTTTAAAGTAAACTTAATATTGAAGACGTGATTTTTTAATACATTTGACAAAACGTGAATTTTTATTAACTTCTGAGTAACTTCGTGAATGAAAATATGTGACGGTATGAAATAATGGAATTCAAAAATCTATAGTGTAAAAAATTTAATGTTTGTATTGTATATTTAGCCTGATAACATCAGAAAAGTCAGATTCTTCCATCGATCTCGATGTCATCACTCGCACATGCACCCCACTTGCGTGAATTCGGTATGTAAAAAGTAATCACGAAGAATATAAATTTTAATCACTTTAATTATTTGAAACTACGGTACAGGGAACTACTCCATTCCTGAATAAATGAAACAGCTACATGATTCGCTCGCTAGAGGCCACTAAGGCATCATGATCTCCTTCGCAACCGACTTTCAGGAGGGCATCGGTCTTTCAATATACAACACTCAACGTGTAGCTTCAGGTTCCAATCACCACCGCCAGATCGCATCATCTTCCATTGACACAAGCTATTCTCAGTAAAATACCAATCTCCAAATGCAAACTCTACGCATGCTGCATGGACTAATCTAAATAAGACAAACAAACGTTAACTAATTCATGAAAAAATTAACTATGAACGTTAAAAAAGTGCGCCATTAAATGTGGTTATAAGCAATTGGAAGCGCAGAGTCCAAGGCGCCCCTTAGCCATTGCGAAGCGAACAAATGAACAGCGTGAAGACGCGAGTCAAGTGAGTGGCGCAACTTTGTTGGACTGATAAAATGTTTTCCTGTTAATGAATAAAAAGCGGAAAAAAGTAACGAGGAGCTGTTCCTGAGTTCTGTGGGTAGAGATAAAGGAAGATTCCCCCGAATTCATCCATCCTGTCCACTATCAGGACGTTTAGGAAACTAAAGGAAGGGGCTAACAAGAACACGCATGACAAACTAACTGGGTTTGCAACCGCTAAAATTGACGAATGATGAATCGCTCATATGCCAGGTAGGAAATTTTTCTTCACTTGTTCGATCGATTCTTCACGCGCCCAAGTGATAGATGGAAGAAGGCGCGCGCGTTTTCCTCGCGTACCTTAATGTTTCCTCACCCTACCACCCCCTATCCCTCGCAAATCCAACCAGCATCCACGTGACTCATTTGGCCCGTACGAAATGACGTCACGTCAATCATGTGGGTGGATGAGGATGGGTTGGTGATTCGCCGGAAGTGGTAATTTGTGGGTATGTCGTGATTGGGCGAGTAATTAGCGCTTGAATTAATTAATTGCAAGGGGTGATAATCCCGTCGTTAAGCCACGGGCTTAAACGAAGGAAAGTGTCGACATGACGACTCTATTAACGAATTAGTGCTTTGTCTCTTAAGTTGAATACTTAATCAGAAAAGTTTTTAGTGGTGTTTTTTATTTTTTTTATTTTTAATATTTGTTTTATGTATAAAAATTGCACAGAATTATTTATTTTTGAATGTATTTCACATTCGTTTTCCATTTCGGTTTTGAATATTTTTTTTCTCTTTGTCTCGCACTGTGATGATTCTTTTCTTTTTATTTGGTTATTTTTTTTTTTTTTTGTCGTCTTAAATCCATCTCGACCCATTTCGGCAGCGTCGATATTCCGGGGCATTATTTGCTGTTTACACAGCAGGTGCGTCTGACGTCATCGCTAAGACCGCATCACTCCCTTTCATAACAAAGCGCGTGCGCGGTGTGACGTCAAGTAGTCCGCTAGGAAATGGCGTCGGACTTGATTGTTTGAGTCCAGGATGGACAAAAACTGATTTCTCGGTGACTCGGTCGTGATGTGCTGTATGCAATGTGTAGTGTCATGTGGCGCCCATGTCGACTCAGGACGAATGAGGGCGCCCGATGCGGCGCATGGATATGTTTGTATTTATTGTTAGTTGGGCTCGGTAGCGAAGTGTGTGTGTTGGCTTTATGTCTGAAATATTAGTTGGCTCCACACCGAAATTCAACGCCCAAAATCAAGCCGAGGTAAGCAAGTCAAGATCCTTCTCTCACTTCGCTATGGGTGTGTTACACCTGACGATCGCTAGATTAGGCGCGGGCAACGTCGACAACACCGGCCGACGGCGCCCGATCCCGATCGCATGTGTCTCCGCCTGCTTGCATTTCCAACGGGTTACGCCGACGCCGTCTGCCGAGCGAGGGCGGCAGCAGCGCCGGGTAGCGCGCGGACAACGCCGCGTGGTTAGCGCTCTCGCAATAATACCTGTACGGGCCTAGAGAACCACTGACCCGGGCCTGATTTGTAAGCCCCAAACTCCCCACACTCTAAACATAGTTTTCTCGGCTCGTACTCGTTCGAATTCACATCACACCCGGCCATTGTGCGCTTCAGACAACGGAAAATGCGTTTGGCTCGCGCCCTGCGGAAAGTTTTTGTTGTCGTTTTGCTCGCTGCATATAAACAGTTGCATTTAGTGATGGTCCAACACGGGCCCGAGTGTCCCGTGTGCCCGGACCCAATCCGCATGGGATGCACGTCCTATGCCCCGCTCAATTTCTCTCCACTATAAACTCCCTTAAAACGAAAAAAAAAAAAAAAATACAACAGAAATGGAGGCAAGTGTCTCTCATGGGACGGAGTGGGATTTCCTTTACCCGATTAAATTTTTCACTTTTAACCCCTCCCCCTAAAAAAAAAAACCTGTAACTTCAGATATTCAAACTTAATCACCATTTAATAAGTTATTGAAAATTCTCCAAAACAAACAAAAAAAAAAAAAATTTATAAACTTCATCTAGTCCAACTTAAAAAACGTTAAAAAGGCGATGACACGACTTAAAAAATCACGTTTAAAATGTATGTATGTATTTATTGAAATTTATTTATTTATTTATATATTTATTTATTTATTTATTATTTATTTATAAATTTATTTATTTATTTAAATGCATGTAAGCAATATTTGTGTGCACGTTTGCTATTGACTTTCAAAGTTATTAATGAACATAACTTTGAAGGAAACGTTCAATAGCTTAACAATTTTTTTCTTTTTTTACTCATCCCCCTCCCAGATTCTTCTTTTAATATCGTTACTTAATTTTCTTTTCTTTATCCTAGTTGACTTTTTCAATGGTGATCATTAGTTTGAATCCATTCTCTTGACCATTATCAAACAAATGAGCATTTATTGAACGAGTGCATATCCGGCTCGCTGCATTACTGATGAGATGGACCTAGGGAAAAGGACAAGTTTAGGGGAGCCGGGAAGGGCTTCACACTAACTGACCTCCCTTGGTTTTTTTCCCCTCTCATTTTATCACAAAAAACAAAATAGTTAAAAATATAGTTTTGCAAAAATGACGGAAATGAGTGACACTTAAACAGCAACCACTTTACCCCCTTGGAGAGGGTTGAGGAATCATCTTTGACCATCAGCTGTGCATCCTCATTCGTCCATCGATCAGAAATGGCTGCCGATCATGTCACTTCCGCCCGCATATGTGTCGTTTCTCAAAGTGGGGATTTTTAAGAGAGAGGGGGGGGGGGGGAGGGGAAATGGGAGTTGTATATTCTTGTTGGCCGTGCCTTCTTTTTAAATAAAAAAAAAAAATCCGGTCTTTTTCTTGAGGAGTCTCCCAGGGAAGGGCAGCTGTATGGGTGGGTGGGGGGAGGAGGGAAAAAAATTTTTTTCTTACCACCCCTCCAGCATTTCCTCTTTTTGGAACTCGAATTAAAAAAAAAAAAAAAAAAAAAAAAAAAAAAAAGAAGGGTCCGTTCCCCTTGTGGTCTCTCCCTTCTGGTCAGCCCACGTTGCCAAACCTGATTTTTTTATTTTATTTTTTTTTCTTTGTTGACTCTGGTGACAAAATGGTGCAAGTGAAGTGAGGTGAATGCGACCCGCCTACACCCGACGGTGTTTCTCGGTGTCCGAGGTTCCCTTAGGCGTCCGAGTCGCCCGGGGTCACGGCTTGGCATCTGCCATAAATCACCCCGTGGCATTTACCCCCTCATCGCAGAGTGTGGGAAAAAGAGAGCGGGGGCGAACAGATGGGGGGAGTAGCCGTGTGGGGGTAGTAGTGGTGGGGGGGGAGGTTGAATATGTCTGCGCACCTCCTACGCCGCGCGGTTTCTTTAGCTAGGTTTTTGGACTCCACCTTTGCGAGCCGGAAGTTGGTTCGGTGAAGGCAGTCAACAAGAAAGTCTCGGCGTCTATTTTTACCGAGGACTTGTTTACTCAGCCACGCACAAGTAAACAATCTGCCACCTCAGCCAAGCGGAAAACACAGGGACGCGGCGACGGACGCCACTCAGTCACGTGATGCGTGCGGGCGGGGGGAGATGGGTGTGGTTGTTTACCGAATTCTATCTTATTGATTGTTGTTGTTGTTTTTGCGTTTGGCGTTGCGTTCGGGTCTTGTTTATCTGCCGTCTTCCCCTCGGCCAGTGGACGGGGCTCGCGCTCCAAGGTCACGCGGTTGAGTGTCGATCGCCGACTGATTGATTCCCCCCTTTCCATCCACGCGTCATCCCGACCTTGATTGTTATTCCCCCCTATCTTAAACCCCTCACACCCCCGCTGGACTTTTAGTTGCTTGACCCGGATGTGACGTGAACGTCTGTATAAAGGGAGAGATGTGGGTGATGTGTTGGTGGCGGCTCCTCCTAATGTTGTTTGTTGTTTTAGCGCCGTTGCCAGAGCAACGCAGCCCCGTAGGTGGGATGCTGAACTCTGTCCAGTGTAAACAAGGCAAGCAAAGCGGAGGAGGCTGCTCTCTGTTGCTATGGCGACGGCATTACCCGTTGTCTAGGCGACTGGAGGTCAGTTGTGAGTGTCGCGTGAATTCATTGATGTCGCGTTTTAGACGTATATTGCTTCGACTGGCTTTTTTTTCCAATACGCTTATATAAAATAACCAGTAGGGGGAGGCCTGCCACCGAATCGTACAGAGAAAAGTTTGCATGTGTGGGGCAATGAAACGCGAGCGGCTGAGGTGAAATTGGCGTTCCTTCAAGCCGACAACTTTGTGCACTTGGCTTGGAAGCGCGCGCGCGCGCGCCCGTTCGCTTGCCACGTCAGCCTTGTAGGGTAATCTATCAATGGGGCGATTAGGCGGACGCCATGATTAAGGAAAAGGGTGGGGTTAGCTTTTCTTTCTATTCTTTTTATTTGACCGACTCTGTTAATTGATCGTAATCGATTGTATTTTTATACGGTGCCCATTTCACTGTACATCTTTTTTTTTTTATTCTTTTCTTTTTTTTTTTTTTTTACTTGAGCCCCTTGGCCCTAACAAGTATTCATTGACTCGTTCAGCCCCACACGTGTCTTTCACGCCCGAATTTAGGGCTCGACCTCATTTGCATTGAGAATTAATTAGTGCTCCCATTTGACCCTTGACCCCTGACAGGACCAGTTCTGCGACAAAAGTGTAGGGGTGCTGGACTAATTACCAAGTGATTAGAGAGGGGAGTGCAGTTTGTTGTTGTTGTTGGTTAAAGAGGGTGAACGGTGTTCGTGGCCCCAGGGCCAAGAGGCCGGGGTGGATTTGTCATGAAACCCTTGACAGATATTGGCGGCGCAGGGCGGCACAGCAGCGGCGGCGGTCGCGCGTAATTTGCCCGAAATCCCACTTAGGCGCACGGGAGAACGACCATAATTCTCCGGATTACATGTATATGAGACTTGGCTGGGTGCGTGCAGTTGCGTCGACGAAAACACTCCGCTAGGAACGCGCGCGTCGCGGGGAATAAAGTGCTGATCCAGCACGGCGAGACAAAACGACAAAAGTAGCGCGAGAGGAGAAGGCATGTTTGTAAGCACGACTCGCATTAAGGGACCTTTTGAGACCAACTCCGCGTTCAGATGGCGCCACGTGTCAGCGTCACCTCACTTATTGAGGGATGTTGTCACGATTACGCGACTCGCTCAGGGAGGCATGAGTTCGACTCCGTGATAGAAATTTTTATTTTATTTATTTCCATCCTCCATTCCCCTACAAAATAAAATATAAATAACGTCTCCGAACAAAACTTTCTTAAAACATTCTCAGAAAAAAACTCGTCAAGCGGAAAATTGTCAAGCGTAAAAATCGTTTTTTTTTTTTTTTTTTTTTTTTTCTGTCCCCACTCCCTCCTTTTGGGTGTGCAATAAAAATGACGTGACTGAATTTTTTTTAATTATTACGTCATCTGAAAAAAAAAACCAGTTTTAATACGATTGATGGAATTGTAAAACGCTTGCTTTCACATTACTACTCATAACACATTGTACAATATAATAATGTGACGTCATTTCCGGTTGAGGTTTCGTTTCGTTTTTTTCCCTCTCTCACTCTCTCTCAACTGAGCCACAATCGCCGCCGCCCGCCATAAATTATGCAATAAATTCCGTGTTTATGGGATGTTAAAAGTTTCATTTGTGGAACGCTGGAAAAGCAGCGCGCTCGAGTGCGTCCTCCACCTTCCACCACCTCCCTAACCTTATTCCCCCCTCCGGCCTTGGTCAATCAATAGACTGAAAAAAGACCGTCTACTCATCGCCTTTTTTTTTTTTTTTCTAGGTCCACAACTTAACGCCGCGTTTTGGAAGGCTGCAACAGTGAGTGGATCATCATATTTGAAAGGTAGGGTTTTTTTTTGTATTTATGGACACACCCAAAGTGTCCTCTAGAGACCACTTGATGTGGATTTGTGGGGATAAAAAAAGAAAATTGCTGTTGTTTCGATGAATAAGAATAGAATAAAGAATAAGTTGATTGACAGTTGACCAAATAGGCGCATCTCAGGTGTAATGGCGTCGTTTGAGGGGGTAGGAAGGGGGTGGCTAATCAGGCGACTGCGTCTAGTCGTGACAAAATGTTCCGCTATGCATGACGACGCGTGCCTGGCCGCGCGTGTCACTTGCGCGCGCCCGGTGTCTGACAGATGGAGAGACGCCTGGGCAAAACGAAATCCACTTAGGGAAAAATGGCGACCGAGCCAGCGATTTTTTATGGCCCATGGTGGGGGTGGGTTGCCTCCTCTTTGGCGCACCACCCCCTGATGGATTCGCGGCGTATCTCTCTTTCCTCTTGTCACGCGATAAACCACAAAAGAACTTGCATCTCTCTCTTTCTTGTCTTACACGTAAATGACGTCACTGTGGGACGCTCGCGTCGCGCGACCGACCGATGATGGTCGGGAGGAGAAGCTAGTTTGTCTCGTGCGCCGCTTTTTGGAATGTCGTTTTGACTTAATGACTTAATCACGGAGTCATGAAAAGAGACGAGCCTCGACCCGTGTTCCTTGCGCGCACACCGTAATCCGGCGAATATCAGACGCGAGCAGAAGGGACGCGGCAAGCCGATTAAAAATGGCAAGAAACGCCATCGCCATCTAATTAGAAGGGATTAATACAAGAAATGGCGTCGTGGCGTCAATCACCATTCATGTCATTTGACCTCACCGATGGAATGTCCGACCCCTGGCGTTTGGCACTAGTTCTGTGTGCCCGCCAAGAACCATCACCCTGCCCATGCCTAACAGTTGCAACAGGAAATGCCTTGTTACATCCAATTGAATCCTCTTGATCTTTAGCAGCAACGCGCTGGGCCAAGGCGCGGGCGTTTTGTTACCACAAACGGTGCTCCAAGCTCGGCTCCTCCGTACCCAACTGGCCGCTGATTGAATTAAAGTGAGTTGGACGCGCGAGGGGGGGGGGGGAAAGCGGTGAATTGGCCCGGAGGATGTGTCCCATTAGTCGCCCGTGGGAATCGAACCCCGTACAATCGATTTTTTTTTTTTTTGTTTTTCTAAATGAAAGTGGACTTTGAACGCCGCTAGCAACAACAGAGTGCGCACTCCTTGGCCATTTCTTTCCATACGATGAGCGATATGCATGAAAAAGTGGAGATCGATTTGTGGTAGGCGATTATCGTCGCCTAAAGACTTTTTCACACTTTTTGTTTTTCAGATCGGTGGCTGGCTGTGCGCGTTCTGTTTTCTCTTCCCCTCGGGTGTTCTTGAGTGGCGCAGCTGCTGTCATCATTCTAAACGAATCCAATTGGGTGCCTTGTTGTTTCCAAATGGAGGGCCACTTTACCTGCATTCGAGGGAAATGAAAGGCAATCGAATGCACTTTCCATTGCCATGGGCGGAAAAAATTGTTTCATTCCGATTGATAGAGGCTATGTAAGCCAATCCCCATGACAACGATGGACGGTTTAATGAGGAAGACGCTTTAATCAACGCGGCCATCCGGCGATTGCCAAAGGATGGTGGTCGTCCGGCCTCTGCTATATCTCCTAACTTGCATCTTGCCTTAATGACGGGAAACTGTTATTAACAACAACAATCCCTAGTGTCACGGGTCACAACTCATTAAATAATCCCTACAACATTTTTTTTTTATTTTTTACCCAAACGAATAGTGAGGGGCAGGTGTGTCTATGAATATGAATCGGTATGGGGTTGCTGATTAATGAAAATGGCGGGTAATTTGGCAATTGAATTAAGCAGATTTATAGTTCCATTACGAAATGGAGAAGAGAGGAAAGAAAGAGAGAAAAAAATACGGTAACACGTACAAGTTTTCTCGCTTTCATTTCAAGAAATACGAGACGAAGGAATGCAAGAAATATTGAGCCATGCATGCGACGCTCGCGTCCCGCCACAGAACACGAGCATCTTTTCTCTTTTCGCCCTCCGCCACCCTCCACAGTGAGTCATTCACCACGATCTCTCCGGGTGGTGATGCGTGATTCCGCCATCTCGTGGGCGGTCATTAAAATGTTTATCTGTGCACATGCGAAAAGGTGTGCGTACCGCTCAGGTGAGTTGAGTGGCGTCTGCCAGCGTCCCCTCGTGGTTGGCGCTCCGTTGCTCCAACCGCAGGGGCTCAGTGCGCGCTCATTACGCTGCTGTTGCCACCGCTGCTCGGGGTAATTAGTACACGGAGTTAATTGGCGGGAATATGGCCTCGAATATGCTAATTAGTCGCCTCATTGAGTGCTGGCGCGCGCATCGTGAGCTGCCTCCCGTGGCGCCGAGCGGAAGCCAGCGTTCTTGCCAAACTAGCGACGGAATTCCGTTTCAAGGTCACGTGTTTGTTGCCTCGTTTCACGGCCACGCATCACTTGTTTAGACCTGAACAGATGACAGCGAACACCCACACCACCTGGCCCCCGCGTCTCCTCCCTTTTCACCTGGTGAAACTTGACGTGACAAACATCAGATGCGCACTACTGATTAATCACCAACTCTACCTTAACATTACCCTGATTTTTTTTGTTTGAAAAAAAATTTTTTTTTTTTTCTTTCTCAACAATTATATGATTGATAATAATTTCGCAAGGTGAGTCGGGTGTCCCGTTGCCGAGTCCACTCGTATAACTTGATGGATGTATGTGTGCAGTTGATGGATGACCCCCTCCAAGTCCCCACACCCTACTTGCTATAGACGCGTCTTTTGTGGCACGCGCATGAATCACGCAGTGGTTGGCGCGCGAGAACTTCCGTCGTGCGGTCGTGTCGGAGACCCAGGGGGGGGAAGGGGGAAGGGCATGGACGATTCGTCACGCGCGTTCCTTCACGTTTATTTGCATATCAACAGGTAGCCAGTGTGTGTGTGTGTGTGTGTGTGTGTGTGTGTGTTGCAGGTGCCTCGATTTTCTCTCTTTTTGTGTCGTTTCAGCGCCAAATCGCTCGAGTATCTCAAGGCCGATAAAACTCCCGTGCAGCCCGATGACTCCGCACGGAGCTCATTTGGCTTGCGCGCGCCATCACCGTTTTCTTCCTTTTCTTTTTTTTTTTTTTTTTTTTTTTAAACACCCCCCCCCCCCTTCTCACCTCACCTATCCGGTGTTTACGTCATAGTTTTACGTGAATTAACACTCATTGAATTTTTATATATATAAATGTGATAAAGTGGTTAATTTTTAATCAATATCAGAAAAGGTTATTCTTTTTTTTTTTTCGGTTACGTCATTGATGAAAGGGGTTGCGTTGCGTTCCTCTTCGCCCACAACCCTCCCTTACTCATTCTCCCCATCACCCTACTCCCCCCTTGCACACAGAGTCATTAATCTCTCCCACCCTCGCATAACATCTTCGCCTCGATTTAACGAAAACTCTCGCGGGAAACACGCTGAGAATGCCGTTGCCATAGCGACCAGACAAACGCCGTCGAGGTTTTCCCCCGCCTCTTCTTTACTTCATTTTCGAGAAAAGATTTTGCCAAATGTCTCGTGCATGATTGCGTGAGAAACGCCGCGCTGATTTGCGACTAAAAACCCCGATACAACGAAAGACAGGCAAACGTTGTAAAGTGGCCACTGATGCTAGCGTCTCAATTAAGAGAGGCCTCTGACGGAGTGAAAGAGCGTGGCGAGAAGGGGGATGGGTTAGAGTCGCGTCGCGTGCGCCACGTCACGCCCACCGGCCGTTCAAAAGCAAAGGGTTGAGTGCGAGCACGCGCGCCCCACCCAACACCAAAGGGTTAATGGTGAGGGAGAAAAGAGTTGACCCAATTCACCAACGAGTTTCGTGGGGGCCACAAAAACACAAGTCGCTTGTGTGTGTGGCGTCTTCTCCCCCGCCCACCTCTTGAACGCCAAATTAGCATGGATGATGGGACTCCCCGCCTGGGGTCTTCGGCTTGGTCCTATTAAGGGGCGCCGATCACGACATCTGTATGCGGCGTCCGTCCAGCATTTTCGCGTCCTCAAACTCACCCTCCCATCTTTCTTCTCTCCCTTTTTCTTTTGCCGTTTTTTTTTTTTTTTTTTTTTTATTGTTGTTATTTGCGTTAGTCGCCTGTGGGTGGCGCGATTGCATTTTGGCGTCTCTTTTTCAACGCGACGCATTGAATCGATTGCAGCAACAACAAGGCAATTAACGAGGACGCCCCCACCCCCGCTTACCCCGCTTGGGACGTGCAGAAAAAAATGCTAGGGGTGGGTGGGAAGCAAGAAAAGAAAACAAAAAAAAAAAAATTGCCACTCAGGGAAGCAGACGTGTTTCACACCCCCCTAAATGCGGAAAGGTGCGTGTTTATTTCAACAATGTGCGGTTTTGTTTTTTTTAATTTTTTTTCGAAAATAATTTTTCTTTTTTACCTGGATGTTGTAAGTGACGCCATTTTGGTAGGCATAATGGGAAGCCTGTTTAATTGTCTTCATCATCGCGAGGAGGGACGCGTAGTCATGACAACACCACTTTGGTAGTTGTAAGCGTTTTCGTGCGTTTCTCTAGAGATGTTTGCCCTCCCCCCCTCAACCCCTCCTATTTTTTATTCACCCTCCCCCCCTGAGGACTTTTCCCCTCGAGCGAATGGCAAAAAAGGCGAACCAGTTTGGCATCCCGTTTTGACCCCACGAGGTGAGAGGTCAGGGGGTTAGTGTTTTTTCTCAGATTTTTTTTTTTTATCCACCGGGAGGACGGTGTATAGGGGAGTGGGGGAGATGTTGTGTGTTGGCGAAAAGCATGATGGGAAGGGCTTTCCCTATTGAAAGTGCAACAATGTTGCATTCTCTAGTTGTTAGGCGATGTTGGTAGGACGTGGTGGAGTAGTAGCTGGACCTTTTTTCACGTGAGTTTTTCTATATATAGTATATAGAATTGAGTTTTGGATGAGGTAGGTGGTGGTGGGTGCAAATTGATGGTGTCGAGCCCTAATTGGCTCGAAAGGTTGAAGTGGTCGGGGAATGAAATTTGGCGCCGGAAATGCAATCATCTGTCCCGGCGTCAGCGATTTCGAACGACTGGCCAATCGACTGGTGGACTTTGATGGCGCTTCGTTCTTGTGTGAGTGGGTGGCTCCACTTGTTTTCGTCCTGAGAAACGCGCGGAGAACAAACGGCTGCTCGAAAAGCCAATAAAAAAGCGACTCGTCAGCATCTTCTCGCGTCCCTTGCGGACACCCAACGCCAAGTGGGGCCGATTGGCCCTTAGGGAAACGCAGACATGTTGGGCAAAGAGTGGGATTGAGAAAGTAGAAGGCGGAGGAGGAGGAGGCTTAGACGTTGTTTCTAAATGGGACGCGAGGTCGTTGAACAAGTCCTGTGCCCTGACACACATGCTGTGTTTTAATTAAAAAGTTTAATTAGGAGCCCCCACACATCAAAAGGCGACCAATGGGAAGAGAGCGCGTGCGATAAATGGTCCATCCATGTGTTAATGCCAATCTGTGCTTTGAGATGTCCGTTTTCAACAAGTTTGATGGTTTTTTTTTTCTTTTATAGGGATTTACTGTTTGCAGTCTGAGCTAGAAGAGTCAGAAGAGTTTGGTCGGTTCGAGTCGGTGGTAAGTTTTGTACGGTTTTTATTTTTTTATTGCATGGTTGTGGGGTTAGGGGTTGGGAGGACTAATTCGACCTCTTGGCGGAACTTTGTCATAAAAACGCATTTGCCTGTGTCGTGCTGAGGGATTACGGCGCGTCGACGCTTGGCGATGGTTTCAATAATATGAAGGAAAAAAAAATAACAGTGAGAGAAATATCCAATAAAGGGGTGACACTAAAAGGCGAGATCAATCCCTCCCTTCCTTTCACCTTTTAGATTTTTGCGCTCTTGGTATATGAAAAGTTGGAACGTGACGAAGACTCACCTTTATTACGGTGTGCTATGAGTTTATCATTTGCCACCTGATTTGCTCTGTGCCCCTCTATCGGACGCATCATCAGCGTTTTCTTTGTTGCGGGGGCGCATTTTGCACGCGGTGCCACTTTTGCGAATATTGATATCACATTGAGTACGAACGCACGTTCACTATCGATGTACACACTGTCAAAGGACGCGCTGCCTGCGCCGTCCCAATATCGCGCCTCTAGCGTTCGATACGCAAGACAAGGAAGGCGAGAGCGTGAGTGGTGTTTAACGGCAATGGAGAAGGAGAAGAAGTCGCAATCTGCGCAATAAAACGCAGGTACAGACGCCAGGTGGCACCTCATTGCCCCAGGGACAAAGCACCCAGTCGTCGGGACCCAAAGGGTTTTGGGCGAATGCTGTCATGCTGTGATGGCGTCGTTTGCAGAACGGCGCAATAGGGGGATAAGGGGTGTGATGTGGGGAAGGGGGGGGAGAGAGGCGTGCGGATGGGATTGATCGGCCGTCTCGTGCGCGTTGGCGACTCTGTCATCTTTCCATTAATGTCAGCGAGGGGGTGGGCGTGCGAGAGAAGGATAAACATCGCCATCACAGACGCCACTTTATTAGCACCACTGACAGCGACACAAGTGATAAGATCATCGCTCGCCGCCATCGCCTCGACGGCGGCCACTCGCGATAAGTGTGTCACGCGTGCGCGTTTGTTGTAACGAGGGTTTTAGATTGGGTTTGATCGCATTCTTCTCTTTTTTTTTTTTCCCTATATTGATCGGCTTGGTCTTAATGTGGCTCGAGTTGTAAACATGCGAGTTATTTCGGGCGTCCACTTGCAGGTATGTAAATATAAAAACACATGGGTTTGTAACTGTTTGATGGGAATTGCACTTCCCTCCTCTTTATCCCCCTCCCCTTTACTACAAGTTTTATCGCTTTGGCAGGAAGTCGTCGTTTGCTCGCCTGCAACTCAAACCCCCCTCTTGTGACGTTGTTCATAATTTTTATCAAATGGCCGGGTAGGGTCCCCGTGTATAACCACTCTCACTACTACCTGGTCCCCCATCTGCGAAAAGGGGGTTGTTTCTAGACTCCACTAGCAGCTGGTCCCATCGTCCGTACTGAGCCCGAAGGGTTGCGTCGTCTGGCGCCTTTTGTTCCCCTTCATTTCCATCCCATTTGGGCGTTCACAACCCCGATGCCGCCATTCGGCGAAAGTGGTAATCAAAAATCCAATTGAGGCCCGTCACCCTGAATTAGGCCTATGTCTCTTATTTAGGACTTAATATGCATATTTAATTTTTGTCGCCGACTTCACGGCACACATTTTAAAATAAATTAATACAAGCGTCTGCTTTTAACGACACTTTTTAATGTCATGCTAGGTGATGTGTCAGCTGGAAATCGACGACGCCAAGTCCGCATTTCCACTTGCACCTACTTCTCAAACCACTCATCCACTTCCTCCCCTCCCTGTTCCTGGTCCCGGTCAAGCACCAGGTGGTTTCAAATTTGAATTGCGATCGATGCGTTTCTTCTTCTCCTCCTCTACCACTAAAGCCACTACTGACCACCGATATTGTAGCCTGCACATGGCGCCCCTATTGGGCCTGTGGTCGCTTTCAATTTTCTTCAACCTCCTATTGGAATTTTAATGTTTCCGTCCAGCAATAAGCAAGCAGTGACCAAAACCCACGACCATACGCCGATTTATCGATTACGCGTGACCAAAACGGCCGTATACGGCGCACACTTCCTGCGTCCCATACATGGATTATTCAGGTGTTTGTTGAGTGTCCTCTTTCCCTTCCGTCCGTCTGTGACGTCAACCCTTTGAATTCTTTTTAACCGTCAACCCCCACCCCCATCGCCCCCTATTTCTAATTGTGTCTGATTGGTTGGCTTGGAGGTTCTTTGGCGCACACCTCTGGCGCGTGGCAATTTGCTGATTCGCCCGTGGCGCCATTTGGAGGATCAGGGGATGGGGTAGATGTGGGTGGATGGGGAGAACAACAATGCCATTAAAAAATCCATTCAAGATTTATAGGATAGCGAGGAGGATGCAGCAAAATGACTGGAGCATTCCACGTGCCGGGCGAAGGCAACCAACAATTTGCGTGGGAGGGGGAGGAAGGGAACGCGCACTCCCCCTGGTGGAGGGGGAGAAGGAAGAAAGAAAAAAAAGAGAAAGAGAAGGGGGGAAAAAACCTCGTAAAGTGTAATTAGGACGCCTTCAGGCTCACCACTCGTCAATGCACCAAAACTAAGCAGAGTAGCCCACTCCACAGCGGAGAATTCAGAACATCTTAGTCCAATTGTTAAAACCTTTTTAAGTGCGTAACAGACTTGGCCATCAATTAAAATGCCCACTCATTTGTCGCATGGGAGGGGGGGGAGAGGGCTTAGTGTTAATTGACTCGTGTCGACGACACACAAGTTTGACCTCTCTCTCTCTGATTGACAGGTGTGGGCCTGAGAAATAGCTCCGGTCAATCGTGAGTGATGACGCACGGTGTGCTGGATTAAGCAACTTGGTCCGATGAATGATATTAGATTGCTGAACGGGCGTTCGTCGAGCGTTCCTCTTCGGAGGTAGTCGCAGTTAATTGAGGGGATTTATCTGCTCGGGCCAAGTCCTCCCCCCCCCCCCCCTCTTTAAATTTGCCGTTTTGCATATTTTCGGCCCAGATGAGCGCGTCTGCATGCCCGCGTCGTTAGCTTTATTTTGCCAACCAATTCAACAAAAGCTTAAGTCTTATTTTCTGAATGAAGGAGCCTCGACGACAATGGCGAAGCGCATGCGCAGGACGGAACTCGCTTCGGCCCAATTATGACGTGGGTGCTGCTCGGTGAAGCGGTGAGGAAACAATATTATTCTAGGCCCGGATGAGATGATCGGCCCGCGTTTCTCGGCCAGGTGAACCCCATCCCATCCTCCATCCCCTCTCTCTCGTTCTCTTTTCGTTCCCATACTCAATCTGGTGGGGAAGGGGTTCATCTCTCCGGATGGAATGTTGACCCTGTGTTTGGTGAATTTTTTAACTTACCGTATAACTCCCTCCCCTCGGGCTCAAATCTGATCGTTCGTTGTATCATAAATAATTGGCTCAAGAGTAAATATTTATCGAGCACTTTTTTTTCTATTTTTATTTTTAGAATTTTTTATTATTATTATTATTTATGAATGTCCCCCACTCGACCGTTTACTGTCAACATGGTCGAAAACTTTCAAAACCTTCATGTTTTAATCTGGCCGCTTTTATACTGACCTCTCGCGTGAATATTAAGTTTGTAACATGAAAAACAACAAACTGTTGAATTTACTTGTTTTCCTTATTTTTTTTATTGAAGCGTTTTTTTTCCTTGTTTGGTGTTATTGCAAAGAGGGGGAGGAAGTTGTGTAGCCAAACCGGAAGTTGTGTGGCAAACGGGTGATTTTTTATTCCTAAGAAAAACAGAAGAACGCGGTGGGCGCCTCGCGACTCTGCAAATGGCTTGGCTCTGCATAATATTGACATTAGGCATTGATTTTTTTAAGGAATTTTCCCTTTTCCCTACCCACCCTCCCCTTGTGCGTCCGTGTAGAGGGAGGGCAAGCTCGAGTGGCAACGAGACTGATTAATTTCTTTCCAAAACACACCCACACGGGTAGGGGGTGGAAAGGGGTGTTGGTGCCTTCCTTTTTCATCCCCTAGTCTTTTTCTTTGATTTTTTTTTCTATTCTAGTTATTGTTAAAACTCTTTGTGTGTGAATTTTTAAAGAAACGACTTTTTCTATTGGCTACGAAAACATGAACGACGGAGAATTGTTTGTCCTGTTACATCTCGTCATTGGTCGACCTGAAAGGGAAAAACAAGTGACGTCATACTCAAATTGTGTCGGTCGGGGCAAAAGTTTTGCTCAAGTTTTTTTTTTTCTTCTTCTTCTTCTCTCCCGCGCACAAGGCGTTATTTGGCAAGTGGAGTTTGATTAAAATGGGTGTTTCGTAGCCCCCCATGCGGGCGAAGAGGATCCCGAGCATCTCGTCTTTAAATCATCTCCGGCATACAAATGGCCACAAATACAAGCGAATCTCCTTACAGCGAAGTCGCCAACTAAAAGAAGCCAAGAGACGTGCAAGTTCCTCTAACGAGGGACACGCGCAGATGAAGAAACGCATGCAGGGTGGGGCTCACCTTTCTGTTTGGCCATGAATGCAAGTGGTCCGATTTTCGGACGGGGGAAAATATTCCCCCACCAATTGCGTAATTTGGTACGGCAACGCACGACCCCACCCACACGTGGCCCACCAACGAGCGAATGCACACGCACTTCGCCTGTGGTGGATCAACTGGAGACGCGTGGGTGGGGGGTGGAGAGGGGGGGTAAACCAAAACGAGCGGATCAAAGAAGCGCCATGTGAAAACCCCCTCCAGAACCCACTTTGCTATCTCAGGTGGAAAGAAAAAAAAAAAAAAAGGAGAAAACGCTGGACGGGTTCACATTGTGACGAATGGCAATTGTGCCAACGACATCATATATTTGTCTTGCAGTTTACGATTCAAAAATAATTTGAGAGAAAAAAAATGTGACACGACACGTCATTTGCTAGTCATAAAATAAAGCCCGCTCCCCCGCCTTCGTGTCCATTCCTCTTTTACCCATACACACCACGAAAACCCCCTCCTCAAGCACTAAGTATCGACGCGCGCGCGCGTTGCTCACCGTGCCATGCGCCCCAAAGCTTAGGGCCCTCTGATGCGTATGTGTTGGCCTCGTGGGAATATTCTCACCTTACTCGCAAATACAAAAAAACCCAAGTGGTCTATAAATAAATAAAAAAGTTGACGAGGGGGAGCAAAAGAGATAGAATAAAAAAGAAGAAAAAAGATGACGACGGCAGGTGCGACGCCCAAAGGAGATCGAGCTCATTGGTCGTTTTGTCTTCTTCGGAGAGGGCAAAAATCAATAAGACGTGGGGGAGGAACGCAGTGGCGACTCCAAACGACTTAATTAGCGACGGCGGCGAGCGACGAGCCAAGGGCGGGGCCGTGGTATGCAATCCATCGGACCCCCTCCCAGGGGCAAGACCATGATGAGAGCTGGGGAGAGAGAGAGAGAGAGAGAGAAAGGGAGAGCAATGCGTTGGTCAGTTTTTGGACCTCGAGGCTATTTAGAGACACTGATCGAATTGAGTTTAATTAAAGTTTGAATTGCGTCGAGTAGATTGGAGCGAGACGCATGCAAAACACGCATCTCGTCCCAGGTGAGAATTGTAGGTAATTCCAAAGAGGAAATCGCCATCTCTTGAGGGCGTCCTCTCTTGATAGAAAAACAAACGCCCATGCATTTGCATGGGAAGATTGAGGTCCCAGGGAGAGTGGTGCATTGGGGTAGGGGAATCGTTCAACCTACCTCGGGCTTCAAATATTTTTCTTTCATTTTATTTATTTGGAAGAATAACACATGGTCCCCCATCCCGTGCAATTGACCAATCAAAGTTGACCCAAGTCCACTCAATTTGATGAATGTACTATGTCCTCTCTTCTTTTTTTTTTATTTTTATTTATTCATTTTTTTAATATTATTTAGACTCGTCATTGGTCCGATGTTTCGTCGGGACGTCCTGCTGCCCTTCCGTCACTGCGGGTAAGTCATATTTTTCAAATACATTTAGCGCGGTTTATCTGAAATGTAAAACTGATGGGGGTGATATACATTCATCAATATATTATTGATTTTATCTTAACGGATAAGCCTATTCAATTTTTTCCTTTCCATTGATTTCCGCTTGGAATTTTTTCACTCTAATTTGACCATCATTAAAATAACGTTCGACTGCCTGAGAATCCAGCTAATTGTATTAATTGGATACGTGGAAATAAGCATCAGGTTCGGATCGATCAATTGAGGTTAAAATAATGTTAATTCACTTGGGTTTTCCTGAAAAGAAATGATTTATGTTATAAAGGTTCAAATTGTAACACTAGACGGCGTTTTCTTACTTTATTCTTTATTAGAAAAGTTGCGTTTCCTGTTTTTTTTTTTTTCTTTCGTTCGGGGGGGGAATAACTTAGGGTGTTTGGTACGTCTCTGGACCCGGAAGTGCTTCCATCTTTGGGCGTGCGTTTTGGCGCGCACGCTGACCTGTCTTCCGCTCTTGTTTCATATTGGCGGATGGACAGCAGAAGGGGAGCCTCGTGCGAGAGACCCTATAAAAGCGACCCCCGCTCCCGCAACCAACCTTGACGAATGGACGCCGGCTTCCCGCCATTCGACTCTTCCTGTGTTGGCCCGTTGACCGTCAGATGGCTGCAACCCCGTTACAACCAACAATTCAAAACGCATCATGTTCATCGTGACGAGGTCGGATGGATGCACGAAGGTCATCGCCGGGTCCATGCGCCATGTTTCTGGTTCCGCCTGGACTTTTCCTCTACTTGCCCCCACCTCCCAACACCCCCTTCAGTATAGGGGGGGATTTATCGATGCTTCCTCAACACGCGACACTGTCGAAGCTCTGTCTCCATAGCAACATTGGACGATGGAATGCTGTCTTTTATCCGCCGTTGCGTAATCCCAACACGGATAACGCTTTTTTTTTTCTCTTCGCTTTCTAATGAATGCCAATTTGCTTGTCCACTCTCCATTCCTCCTCCTCCATCACCTCTTATTTTTTTCCTCCCAACTACTTTTTTTTTTTTTTTTTTTACTCCCTGTCGTTTTTTTTCTTCTCTCTCTCTCATTCTTAAACCCGCGTCTTAAGCCTGAGCTCCGCGTTGATCGGATGGGGGAGAAAGAGGGTGTGTCTTATCGTTTGCGGCCCCCGCTTGGGGACGTTATCTCGGCCGGTGCGTAATGGACTGGGCCTCCGTAAAGAAGTGCCTAGTGCGATGTATCTGATGAGCAGCCGACATGCAGATTGAGATGCTCATGTTCCCTTGTTGTAAAAGTTGCATTTCATCGATTGGGTTAGCCCAGTGGACTTGGAGATGTGTCTTGAAATTTTTTATTCTCTTAATTCGTCGTTTTGCTGTCGTGCCTAATTAGTTGAATCGTTTCTGATTTGCCTTTTTAATGAGCTGCGTTGCTCTTCCTTTTGTCGTGCCCTGAAGCGGCGTCTCAATGAGACAAATCACCATTTCATGAAGTGTGGCCCCGTGAACCCCGCAGCTCTGGCGCGCGCGCTTAAGCCGCCGAGATTGCGGATCCTGCCTGTTAATCCCGTCCAATGAGGCTGTCCGGCGTTCGTCTTTCTCTTTCCCCATCTCTTGCCCCTTCTCCCTCCCCCTCCGGCGGCTGATCCTGCCCCGAGGGGTGTTGTGTTTGGTCGATCGATCACCGACCTGAGCCAACTAACTTTTTTTTTTTTTTTTTCTGCTTCTCTCGCAGGCGTCTTGGGCCGCGTGACACTCGATTCTTCTCTGTCAGGCCGCCCATTTCCACGTGCGCGCATTCGAGTTTTACTCTCGAACCGTCGAGGCCACTTTGGGCCCGCTGCTTATCCGCGTGCTGGCTGGCGGTACAGCGGGGCTTATCAGGCGTCAGGGGCAGCGTTCGCTCCGTTTGTCACGCGCTGTCAGCCTCCATGACGCGACTATTTAGCGGGTGCCGTTGATAGTTCTTCCTTTTTCCCTCCCCCGAGGCCTCTCTCTTGCTACGTTTGTGATTGGTCTTTTTTTTTTCTGTGCTTCGTGATTTTCATAAGCGGCGTTGCAGTTCTACCACCCACCAGGTTTGGCACAATTTGGCGGGTCGCGAACACACATTTCCCATTTGGTCGTCTTAATATGGACGGTTGGCTGAGGCCATTAAAACAGTCACCGACAAACCATACACGACATGGTTTTTATTTATACACGAGAAAAGAGACTCCCAAGTTGTACGTCTGTAGTGAAAGGGTTAGTCGACTCCCTGCGGCACCTCAGGCCGAGATTTACGGCGTTTGGGTGCGGCTGTGACGTTTGCGTGTGTATTGAATCGATGACGCCTTTCCCCCCAATGTCACCCGCGGGCCCCATCGGCCGCGATCACGCCCTCGCATTCTAAACTGGACAGAGGCAAGATGAGAGACGCCAAACAGGTGGATCGATCGAGTGGGCATTTAATTTACAACTCTCTTGGAAAACTTTTATTTATTCAATTTGATTCGATTTGGAGCCAATAGTGTTGCTCCAGCGTCGCTTGTGCGGGGGCGTCGAACGCAAACTCTAATTTGTTCGCGGCCATTTTTTTTCCCTCTTCCTCCTCTTCTCTTCCAGTCGAGTTAAGGCGAGATTCATTAAGAGTGGCGAGGACGGCAAATGAGCGGCTCAGTCGAGCTAGGGGCGAGGCGGGTCTGCGTCTCGTCGACGCGTTCCCATTGGCTCGTCCCGCCCGCTGCCAAAGCCAATTAACATAAGTGGAATAGCTAAGTGGCCTCTCATTTGCTAATGAGCAGTGCGCAACACAAGCGCGTGGTGCAGCGCCGACGCACGTGCGGTTTGTGCATCGCGTTACCCCGCCGTCCCGCATCCGATTCGATTGCTCTGACCTCGTTATAACGATTACACCTATAAATGAATTGCACTCTGCACCTGGGCAACTTTTTTTCGAGGGGAAAGGGGGGAGGTCAAGTCAGTTGATGCAGTCAAAGGGTGGTGTCAGGTTAGTGAGTGAATTATTTTTCCCGAGATTTCCTACTGCGCTGCGTGCCCGAATAAGAGGGATAAAATGAGAGACACCTGAGTGCGCGTCTCCTCGGCGTCTGATAGATTAGTCTAATAAAAAGAAATCCAGCGCGTAATTTGCAAGAGCGGGCGAGGAGAGGGAGCTTTCTCTCTCTCTCTCTCTGTTTTATTGGGGCTTAAGATTTCGCTACATTTTATGATGACGACTGAGAGAACACCGTCACAACTCCCCCCAATACCCCCACCTGAACTTCATCGCCCGCTCGAGCCCAAGCATCCCGTGGATCGGGTGCAGCCCGATAAGCCCACACGCCAGCCATTCTTCATTCTTCACCTGTTTCCCTAGGGTTTAGTGCGAGTGGGAGCGCCTCCTAGTGACCAATAGGATTATAAGGGACAAAAATTTGCCTTCAACTCTCCTACCCTACCGATGGATTTGCCCCTCGCTGTGCCAACAGTGGGTGGTGACGTCAGGGTTTCCTCTTACCTGGTGTGGTCATTAGGAGAGAGCGCTGGCCGCGGGGAGTTGATGGGTGATGGCCGTGCTAATGTGCGTTGGGGGTTTCGTTGATGGAACCGCCGTGCCTCCAGGCCCCCGTCCAATAAAAAGCGAGTTATCGGCCCAATCATTGCCGCGTCTAACAATGGAATTTCACTACAACAGGGGGGGGGAAAAACGAGGGATGTAGTGTCCATGCGGTCAATTGTCTTTGCTACCCCCCTGAGCGGTGTAGCCACAAAAGCGAGGTCAAGTGACCACCTTCTTCACCACAAAATTTTCTCCCCTTTTTAAGAAAATCAGCTTCCAACTCCTCCTTTTCTTTTCACCCCAACTCAGCTCTTCATCCGATCAGCATTTTTTCCTTTTTTTTAGAGACCACCTTTGAGTTACCACGACAACTTTTTTTTTTTTTTAAATCCTAAGTGAAGGTTTATCTTTGCATCCTGCAACGTGTTTCCTCGACGTGTTTTGCTGGGAAGTTGATCAGTGGCGGGCAATTCCGTATTTTTTTTTTTTTTTTTTTTTTTTAAAAAAGTCTTTTGTTTTTGATAAAAGAAAATTTTCAGGTTGAAAGACGAAACGAAACTTGATTATAAATTTAATAAAATTGAGAGGGGGAGTTGTAAGTTTTTTGTTTGATGTAAATCATTCAACTTGTAGAAAAAATTAATTTGTGTCGCTATTAAAATTTAAGTTTTGTTCAGGTGTAGAGGAGAAAGACAGGCTTTTTCTTGAGACGTTCAAATTAAAAATGAAGTTAAAAACGGGTTTTGTGAGGTGCAGGAAAAATTCATTTCTATAAATTATGTGTAGATTATTTTTTATAATTTCTCTCAAATCGTTTTTTTTTTTTTCCTTTAAAACGTTGAGAAAAAATTATTTTTTAAACAGAAAATTTCAATTCTATTATTTCGGAAATTATTTCCGATGTGACAAAATCACCGCAAAACGATACCCCGCTTTTTATTATACTACCGGTTGGAAATTTAAAAGTCTCGAGCTCAAAATTTACTGTTTTCAAATTTCTTTCCGCAGACTTTTTTGACTGTCTAAACGTCACTTCTCCCTAAAAGCCTCTTTTTCGATTTAAACGCCTTGAAACATAAACGCAGAGATTTCTCCGTTTAGACTGTCGAGAAGTGAGGAACGTTTTAACGAGGATTGCCATTTTTTCCCTTCCACTTTTTTTTTTTTTAGCATGACGATTTGTTAAATTAAGAATTACAGTTAATCTTTTAGGCTCGATTGCACTTACCTCAGTTTAATTCTTCTTGTTAAATGACTGAAGTTTAATTTAATCTAGAAACTTTTGTTAAGTTTGTTTTGAAATTGGGATTTTAATAGTTAATTTTCCCACCTGTTTCGTGATTGGTCATTTCAAATCATGTGACACTAGTTAAATTTTCACCGCGCCGAAATGAAAGATTAAATTTTAACCGTTATCCTCAGCAAACTTACAACTTATTACAAAATAATCCTATTGATGAGCGTCAAAATCATAAAAAGGAAGATTTTTCCCCCCCCCGTTCTAGAAACCCAATAATCACATTGTTTGGGTGCATAAAGCGTCGGAAATGTATTTATTTCAAAAGTCTTGCATTTGGATATAAAATATCGAACCGAATGGCACGCAAATTTGGCGCCAAGAGAAGGTTAGAATATATAGCTCATTGGTCCGAGAGGGCTCGATTTCGTAGCCGACACTTTCACGGAAATAGGGGATAACGATAAATTAAACTAATCTATCATTTTGTTAGAAACAAAAAACATTTTATAAAACACCTATTTCGGCGAACAAAATAGTTTTATATAAAAATTTTGCAAATGTTTGGTCACTAGTTTTTGCTCAAAATTTTTGCAAACATTTGACTATACTGGATCAGGTTTGGTACAAATTTTCTAATTTAGAGAACTTTACAAATACACTTTTAATAAATTTGGAAATGAAAATTTTGTAAATTTTATAATTTGGTAAAAAAAATTTGATTTTTGCAGACAGAAATTTTGTAAAATGTTTGATAAAACTTATCATTTTGACGCAAAAATTTTTCAAACTGTCTGACATTTGGAGACAGTAATTTTGTAAAATATTAGTCACAATTGCTGCATTTTTAAAAGGTGACAAGAAAATTTTTTTTGTACAAATTTACCCACATTTTTATATTTAGGTTGGAATTTTGTACAATTTTAATCAAAACATTACAAATTATTGGCAAACATTTCATCACTTTTCCCAATTTTGTACAAAAATTTGAAACAATGCGATGAGATTTCTGAACAGAAATTGGGAAAACGTTGTCTGCACTTTTAAAAACTGAAAAGAAATTTTTGAAAATTTGAACAGATTATAAAAATATTTGAAATGCAAATTTCGTAAATTGCAGCCTTAAAAACAGTTTTCACATCCAACACAAAAAATTTCTTTTGGGTAATAATAATGACATCAATACTCTTAGTAACAATTTATTTATAATAACATGAATTGTATCTGTGAAAACGATATAATAAATCACCTTCCGTCAAAATACAGACACATGTTAATACAAATCCTACCACAATAATTTTTATTAACCAGCTTCCAAGTTTTTTAAGAAAAGAAAAAAAAAAAAAAAAAAAAGAATGAAGCAATACACAACACGCTTAAAAAGCTCGTAAAACGAAACATTTACTTTCACCTCCGCGCGACTTTATCCGCTACCATTTTGACCATTGTTACATAACAAACTCAACAGCGGTCATATCAATAAACCCAATCAAAACGACGAACTAAAATACCAATTCAATAATTTTACCCATCAATAAAAATCAAGTAATTACAAAAACCAACAAAACTTAAGGAAAAAAAAAAACTCATTTTGATTGATGGGAAAACTTAGCACACAAAACTGTTTTTCTTTGTGCAACGCTTTTTGAAGGTCGTTGATTGTCGCGTTCTCATTGCACCTGTGTGGGTTGAAGGGGGTTGTGCATTACCAGAGGGCGTCATTTGCACTTGCTTTTCTTCTTCCTATAGTAACTTAAAATGTGAATCTGGTTGGTTGCTTGTCGTAGGTGATAGCGCCCACGGTGATAAGTGTGCGTCTAGGGCCTCGCGTCTCATGTCAATCACACCTAACACCACCCTCTAACTTACCCATTTTTGCGTTCTTCATTTTTTAATATGTTGCACGGAAAAAAAAAAAATCACCCCCCCCCCCCCAACAACTACCCACCCCTCTTCCTCCTCACAATTTTTTTCCTTACCCCTTATTTTATTTTTATTGTCTAGTGACGATGGGGTTATCGTGCCTGTGGGCCATGAGGCCCAATCATATTTAGAAACGAGAATCGAGCTTGTGATTGCGCCGGAAGTGCGCAGCGGGGGAAATCAGGAAAGGCCACCATCTCCCGGTCCCCATGCCCCCCCCCCCCCCCTCTTCCTCCTCATCCCTCGCGCGTTCGTCGACCACGAAGGTTGTTTATAGCGCTCCATCCACCGCACCCTGCCTCGGGCTATGGTGGCGCGCGCTGCTGTAACGACGCTGCAATTTGGGTGAATTGCGACCGCGGGCGAAGAAGCAAGGCGCGGGTCTAACGGGGGAGGGGGCGACTAATGTCTTCACGTTAGCCCAGATTAGAGGCGACACTAGTCGGCCCTGACTAATGATGGACGCCACTCCTCATCCTTCCCCCATCCCCCTCCTCAACACTTGGGGCGTATCCGTTAAGAAAAAGAGAGAGAAATTGAAGAAAAAACGCGTTGTGTTTCATGCGGGTTGCAGGTAATTTTTTTTTAAAGACTTGCCAACTCTAATGGCGAGTTTACAAACTTTGAAATAAAAAACTGGGAGGTAAAGAAAGGGAAAAAGAAAAAAAAAAAGTGTTGCTGGTGCGGGTTTTAAGACGCCGTTCATCCATCAGTCGTTTTCTGGGTAATCCGTTTGGAGTTAATGGGTGCCGTGCGTCCACTACGGAGTTTGTGGGTTTTGTCATCAGGGGATCATGTTGGGTGTGTCCATTTATCACTATGGGTATTGAGTCGCAGCGTTGTCATCATTAATCAAGAGTTTTTAGACTAAAAGTAGAATTTTTTTTTCTCCCCCCCAATAGGAAGATGGCATGATGGACCATGAGAGAGACGTGGACGGTGCCATCAATCTGTCGACTGGTCAACGAAGTGACTCTGCCACGCCCAACGGAAACAACACTGAGAGCGACGACAACGAACAGGTAAGTGGGTATCACTTCTATCAAGTGCTCCTCCTCTTTGAGGTAGGGGGAGGGAATATTTTTTTCCCTCTCACCCCCCTCTTCCATTATTGGTAAAGCGAAGATTGTTTTATTGGCAAATTGAAAGAAATTTGATGGAACTTTTCACTTTGACAACATCGGCAAGGGGGAAAAAGGTATTTAAGGTATCCGTGTGCGCACGACATCTGGTGGCAATGCGCCTAAACTTGAGAGAAGGTTTGTATCACCTTTTTCTTTTTTTCTTTTACTTCCCCTCCCTCGTTTTTATTTTTTTTTATTCCCAGTTCACATGGCTAAACTTGTTTTACTTTATCACTTTTCATTTCTCTTCATTTTTCCGCGGAGAAGGCGAGTTGTGTTAAACGGGGCAGCAAGAATAAGTTACGTTTTCAAATAAGTCTTTTATAACTAGACCTGTTAGAATATTCAAAAAATGAATTGTCAAGTTGAAGAGTAATCTTCGTATTAAGTAAAATGAATATTTATTATTTCTTTTCTTTTTTTTTTTTTTTTTAAAAGAAAAAAAAAATTATAAAATCAATTTTAGTTACGCAACGTAAATGAATATTAACAGTCTTACCAAAGAGTGCTACCAAATGACTTGTCCTCCTTGCAACCCCATTCCCTAAGAGTCCAGCTAGGAGAAAAATCTCCCACAGCAAGATGCGCAGATTGGAGATTGGACGTCCCGTCATGCGATTGCAAGTCAAGTCGGGGAAAGTTGTTTGAGGTTTCACGAGGTCTCAAAGGGTTAAGCTCTTTTAAATTTTTTTTTTTTTTTTTTTTTTTTTTAGAAAAAAAAAAAGAAAAAAATTTTTTTTTCTTCTCCTCGGTGATGGTGGAAATCAAGTTTGCATTGGAGTGATTAGTGCGAGCATGCAAGTGCTGGGACAGTCCCACATGCTCGTGTCGAGGGAGGGAAGGAGAAAGAAAAATTAATTAGGCAGAGGAAAAAAAAATGGCGAGACCTCATGTGGAGTGGAAGGCCATCTTGGCGGAAAAAGATGGAGACGTGAGGCAGGCAAGTGTGGCGTCTCGCGATACACCAATTAGTCGCATGCAAGCCCCTCGGGGAAATACCTGACAGGTAGATCGAGAGGCGGCGGCGTCCCAATTTGGCCCCCCCCCCCCTCTTCCTTCCCACCCCCGCACGGCGAGAAAGCGATCCGCCGGGGGCTGCTATTGTCAAACTTGTCTCTCCATTTCCTGCTGCGTTTTTCGCGCGTTCTGATAGCTTTCTTTACCCGCCTCGAGGTGTCTTTGTTCCCAGCTTAGTCTTGTTTCGGAGCCTCGTTGCACCGACAAAATCACCACTCCGCTATACCGAAGCGGCGTTCCCTCGCCGGACAATACACGGGGAGAGACGTTGGTCAGTTGGCCGCATGTTCAGTGGCGATATCCCTTCTTGAATTGAAAAACTCCCTCCTTCACTTCCCCTGATTTGCATGGCAGCAAGAGACAAATCTCGTAGACGCAGACCGACGTCGCCCACCGGCTTTCTTTTTTTATCTGGCGTTTACACTTCGACTCAATTATTATTTGGTAATACATGCAAATGAGGTCGAGTGGAGCGAACAATATTTTCTAAAGTGTCGCCCGTCTATTTTATTTCGTTGGGATGCCGTGACGAACGAGATGGTCTCCAGGTGGATCTTAGGTGGCGCCAATTTCTACGGGTCGTGCGTCTCTCGGTTTTAATGAACTTCCATCTTTCATTGTGAGACGCCCTAATTGACTCTGTCGGTCATGCTAATTCAAAGGGGTGACTTACTAATAAGGGTCGTCTGGCTATACCATCATGTTGTTGTTGTTGATGTTGTTGTTGTTGACGGCTTGTTGGTGTCTCGACCTCGATTGCGCCTCCCCTCTTTATAATGGTTTTTCAATTAGAACCAGTTGGCTAACCGGTTTACTATACAGAGGGTAGACGCCAGCTGCTCACTCGAGGGGGGATTTTTGCATATAGTGTGTAAGGGGGTTTAATTAGCGTTTGGACCAGGGTGAGGAGGATGTTTTGTTGTTTTGTTTATTGGTTTCGGTTGCGTCCGTCACGCTCTCCGCCCATTGCACGTGTCATCTTTTCATGTCAGTGTCCGTGGTTTTCAAGTGGTTTGGTGTCAACTTAATCAGTTTCAATTGGATTAAAACTATTTTTTTCATTTCATTTAAAATTGAATTTTTTTTTTGGGGGGTTGAAAAATTTGAAATTAATTTTTAGGATGTAGTTGGGGGGTTGGTGGTAGAGTGGAGCGACAATTTTCCAAGTTGGAACAAATGTGGTCAATTGGATGTTGCATCGTCGACACCCCTTGCTTTTGGCGTCTCCAATACACAAACGCGACGT
This sequence comes from Pachymerium ferrugineum, assembly GCA_034686365.1. Classification (NCBI taxonomy): domain Eukaryota; kingdom Metazoa; phylum Arthropoda; class Chilopoda; order Geophilomorpha; family Geophilidae; genus Pachymerium; species Pachymerium ferrugineum. Next base: position 118,663 of record JAQGAS010000011.1, read on the forward strand.
TTGCGCCCTCCCGTAGTGTTGTAGCGAAACACAACTCGGTGGGAGCCACCGACTGAACGCTGATCGAACGCCTTGCTCGTGCGGCGGGAGACTCCAGCCTCTCGCCCCCTCAACAACCTCTCGGCCTTAAACACTGGGTGTTTGCGTGACACTCACGTGACGATTCGACACCACGACACGCACGGATCTTGTCACCCAACGCGGCCCGACGTTAGGTTAAACGCCTCGCTCGACTGGCACGAGACGCCCGACTGCATTCAGGACGCACCGACTCGGGAGGCAGCAGCGGCGGCGGCGGCCAGAGCGAGGGAGTCGGTCGCTCCCCATCCGTTAGCACTCCGAACCCGCTGTAGCCGTCTGGTGGACACCTCGTGAACGACTGCGCTCTGGTCCAGGTGGGTGGAAACGCGCGGCCGAAACGCGTGTGTGCTTATGAAAACGGCAAATTTTTTCCGTTCCTCTCGCCTTGATTTGACAACATGGTGGCGTTGGATGCTGGTTGCATGGGTCTCGATTTTTTTTTTTTTTTCATCTCATGTTTTTTTTTATTATTTATTTTTTTTCCCCTCTCGCTTTTGGGGTAGACAAACATGAAGGAAAAGTATAGCTCGTCAACGTCCCGTCATATGAGGGTGGTGAGGGCTTTTTGTCCTTGAGACGGTGGTGTTGAAGATGGTTGGTGGGTGGGAGCTGTTTACTGGCTCTAACATAAAAAAGCAATCGACTGGGGTGGCATCTCAGATAAGATCGATTAGACAGGCTAAACGGAAGAGAGAAGGCGACGCTCGCACTCTTTACCACGAACGCAGCCGATGCCAAAATGGGCGCCAAATGTCCCTTTTCGATGTCCCTTTACCATTTCCAATGCCAATTTGTTCTCTTTTAAGATTTGTGGCGCGCAAAGCGCAAACCACCACTAAGAAAAAAAAAAAAAACTAACAATAACAAAATCTTATTTTCAAACTGAGGTGTTATTAACTAAGGGTTAATTTTTTTTTTTTTCTTAAATTGATGTCGGAGTGAGGCACGACAAGAAAACAAGGCGTGGTGAAAATTGAAGACGCTTCACATTGATTCAAATTAAAACGCGATGCCCCACTCACGGAACCCCTCTCTCGCTCGCTTGTTTTTTGGTGTGTTTTTTCTTCGCAGGCGTGTTCACTACGTATCGGAAGGGGTGTTTGAGGCAAAAAGGTGGGGTGGTAGGTGGATATTGGTAATGTGGTTGTCCAAGTGAAAGAAAGGTGTGTCAATAGTGGGCGCCGATTCCCCATCAGGTCACGTGTGATGCCTAAGGATGCGGCGTTCCTTCTTATATATACAGCACCCCCCTCATCCATACGCTGTCGAGATTGTTGTCACTGAGCGTTCGTTGTATCGGGGTCTTGTCCTGCTGTGTCAATAGGCCACGCTCGCACCCCGAATCAGGTTATTGGCTATTGGATGTTGTCACCTTGGGCTGGGACGGTGAATTTACTTTAAAAATTTACACTACTTCAATTCTCCTTCATTCTCCCACCACCCTGTAACCCTCCCTTTTGTTGTGTGAGGGTGTGTACCGTGTGGTCAGTGCTTAAAATCGCTTTCCACCTTCTTTTTTTTTTTTTTTTTTTTTTCTACCCTCCCCTTGAAAAAAAAAATGAGAGCAAGAAAAAAATGGCGTATAAATTAAACGTGGAATGAAATTAAAATCAATAAACGAGGATGGTGCAATGATAACAAAATTGCGACGTGCATTAGAAAAACAAACAATATTTTTTTCCATCAATTTAAAATTCTAAAATTATCGTCCTCGCCATATTATTGAAACCCCTCCCCCCTTACACTCCATTTTTTTTTTATTTTCAAAAAGAGTAGGGGGCGGGAAGGGGGGGGGGGGTCTCTTTTTGTGTGTGCGTTCTATCCCAGCTCTCGTTCCCTCCCGAGTGGGGGGATGGGATGGAGGAAGGGGGGTGTCGTTGGCGCCTGTCACCTTCCCTCTGCCGGCTTCAGGTAAACAATGGCGTGTTTAATTGCATCTCTTTAGCTTTCTCCTCGTTCTGCTTGATTGCATCAATTTATTTCCGTTGCCTTGGCAACCTGACAATCTAGTCTCCGAGTAAATACACGACAGATAATCGCCGTCTTCCTCTCGCTTCGGGATTTGCGTTCCATTGCGGGAAACAACTGAGCGCCGTCTTAGAAAATAGTGTTGAGTGTTTGAATATGGCGCGTTGGACGTTGGCGTTTTCGACCCCTGGTGCGCGCGTTTTTCTTGGGCGGTGTTTCTTAATTGGCGCGTTTCCCTAGGGGCACATGCCACAGAGGTCGTAATTTTGCTAAGTTGTGATTAAATTTTTTTTATTTTGTTTCTTGCGGTAGCCAAAAGTGCTAGGTCAGGTTTTTATTTTATTTTTTCTACTTTTCCCAATGCAAAACGTCTTTCGTCGTCAACTAGATAAAATCGATGTTTGATCAATGGACATGTTTGGCGTTGGTTTTTCCCTTCTTTTGCCACTTTCTAGAGTCGTTTGAGCAGGCAGTTGAGCAGTGATGCTGCGTCAGCAACTGAGATCTTCCACCCCCATGACCCCTTGTCTCCTACTCCTCTCGGTGGTCCATCCATAGGGGTGGAGTGACCATTGGTAGTGAAGGTGCCTCGACTATCAATGGGAACGCGCGAGGGGGAGTCGCCAATTTGCCTGTTTGACACTCGCCTCTCGCTTCTTGTGATTGCATTACTCCGGCCACCGAGAGACGCGACGCACACACATATACACCCGGTGTGCGCACGCGCCTCATCCCCCATTGAGGGAGAAAAACAAAAGCACCCAGGGTAGGGGTTAAAAAACAGCGCGTGGGGAGACGGCCATTGTCTCGCACAAAAAAAAAGGAGAAACGCACGCGCCGACGCCAACGACCCAAGCAGACGCCGCCCACGGGACGCAAAGACTTTGCACCCGAAAACTCGCATGTTTAGATTAAGGGACCGGGATGCAACTCAACCAAGCAAGCCTCCCCCACCCCCCCATCAACCCCCCCCCCTCCCCTTACACCCCACCCCACACTCTTAATGAAGCCTGGAGGAGAGAGAATGCAGGCGAAAAAGTTGTATTGATTAGGCGAAGCATCTGCGCATGATTCAACTGCAGCAGAAAAATCGAGCCCTCCCCCTACCCCCTCCCTCTGGTGCTGTCTAAGCTGGTGCAGTTTTTAATGTTGTATTGATTTTAAATTTAAGACGAGAGAGAGGGGTGTGGGTGGGGAGGAGGAGGCATGTTTATTTTGGAGGGCGGCATGCCGGCGACGGTACAGCACAAGGAGCTGAGAGGCACGATGGGTGGGGTAAGAAGGGGGGTCCCAGTAAGGAGAGCGCATGCACCCCACAAGAGAATCATGGGTAGGGAGAGAGAGAGAGAGAGAATGGGAGGAATTAAAAATTGTAGTTAAAGAAAAATAAGCGTTTTTTTTTTTTTTTTTCTTTAATTTTTTTTCTTTTTTTTTTTTTGCATTTCGCATTTCTTTTGTGTCATCTTAGAGTTGAAGTTTTAATTGGAAATCGTTCAAATCTGGAAAGGGAGGGACAGGTGAGGGTTTTTTCTTTCTCAGGGTGTCCCCCTCATGCCACCACTAAAGTTTTATCGCTCGTTGAGTGGTTCGTAAAAATCCAGACTGGTGATGAACGTTTGCCAGTGAAATTTAATCGTGCACTGTCCACCAATTAGAGAGCGGGATTAGTTAAAGGCGTTCAATAATACAAGAGAGAGGGAATGAGATGGTGGATTCATTTTCGACCCCCTGATCGCAATCAGGTGTCACACTAACTCAGCGTCGGGCGGTCTAATCCCGCGTTCGGTTCTTGTCTTCACAATCAGTGGACGAAGTCGCAATTTGGGCGCCGGTGAATTGCCATGCTTGCACGCGTTGAAATCTCCTCGTTAGATAATTTTAAAAGGTCCACTCACGTTCCCCCTCCCCGGCATTCCCTCCTCCCTTTGGCCACTATATCGACTAATGGCGTCCCCTGCCATGAATACAAACAGACTAATGTGGTCGAGGCGGGGGCGTGTTGTTGTGTCGAGGTGTTTTTTCGTGTTGGCCACTCGACTGGGCACGAAAGGGCTGACCAATGGCGTGTGTTTCGCCTGGCAGCTGGCCAATGAGAGGGCGCACTGAACGCGGATTGCGCCAATGGTGACGCCGTCAAAGGGGTGAATGGCAGAAGTTGTCTCTCGACGGCAACATTTTTTCCCTCACCCCGTCTGAGTTACGAGGTTCTTTTGTCGCGTCCCGCCAACAATGCGGGTGCCGCATGTGACGTCACACTTGCCAAAACAAACACGCATCCATCCATCAATAGATTCGTTTGCACACCTCACACATATACACCACTTTGCAGCCCCTCCTACTCGCACTTCCACCCCCACATACCTCCCACCCCTACCCCCCCTACCCCCACCACACCACTCAGCTGTTCCGTGTCCATGAGGCGAAACGTCGTCGTTGCCTGAGAAATTAATTATGAAAAATGCATTTCGGATGAGGAATCAAAATTTCATGGCCTGTTTTTCTCTTTACAGGTAATAAATCTTCCATCAGACCCCGGGAAACTGTCGGGGCAAGAAATTACTTGATAGGCGACCTGCGCTCAGGTAGAAAGACACGCCCTCTTTCTTGCCTCAAAAATTCCTTCCTTTTTATTTAATGATATAAAAAAAAGAAAGAAAAAAAAGAAAAGAAAAAAAAACAAGACAAAAATTGACGTCACTTTGTCCTCTCGTAACGAATGAGTGTAGTAAAAATGGCTTGTGAAGCGGTCTCGGTATCGACCTCGAAATAGATATTTATCACTCAGGTGAGATGTTTTGATCGAAAACTAGCATAGTGATGGGTTGAAGGCGTCAACAGGACAACATCCGGTGTATGTCGTGGGTGTCGAAGAGTGTTGCCATGGAAATGATGCGAAGTCGTTGATGGATGGTTGCAATTATTAGGAAAACAATTTTTATAAATAGTCTTCATAAAGGATGAAGCATCGCTTGTTTTTATCTGCGCTTGGAATTCCTCCAATTATTTATGGAAGACGAAAAATTTCCCTTGCCGTTGCCGCCTGATAAGACGCGAGAGGGAGGGGTGTTGTATGGAGGAAGGTGGGGGGGGAGCGGGTCGCACGTGGCCGACACCGCACGCGCACACAACTCGCTTCGATTTTTTTTCTCTTCTCTCTCTCTCGTGGTGAAAGGGGAAACCAACGTGGTCGCATTGTTGTCCACAGTGACAAGAGATGGACGCAGAGTATCATTACGATTGTGCCGAACACAATTTACTCGCGTCTTAAAGGGGGTGGCTAAAGAGGTGTTTCCAATCTCCTAATGAAATAGAACGTGTGACGTCATCACTTGGAATTCTGGGTTGCCAACTACTTAACGCACGTGGTTGTATATTGACTGGTGTTTGATTCAAATCAAAGATGCTAAGAATTCCCCCACCCGAGACACAATTACGTTTTTAAAAAGAAATTCCCATTTTTATGAATACTCCCTTTTAGAGATGTTAACAGCTTTGTGAGGGGAGGCGCAATGTTCGATACAACTTTTAACCCGGGTGTGAAATATCGATATTTTTAAAGCCAAATATTTTTCACTCTTTAATTACGTTTAAACTCGTACCCCTTACGTGTTAAGAATTTTTCCCTGCATGGAAAAGTCAATGCATATAGTGTCACTAGTGGACATTGCGAAGGGAGAGAGAAAATGATTAATTCCACTCACGAAAAGTTTCGGCCAATAATTCCGCTCATGCGGTGCAAGGCGAAGGGAAATTATGAATACTGATCTTTATATATATATAAAAAAAAAAAAAAAAAAAAATGTCTCACCCTTAAGAAGCAATGTATGTTAATACTGGTGATACGTAAAACGATATTTAAATGTGTTTAGAGCGCCACCTCGAGTGGGCATTGGTGTGCAAACAAATCTTTCTCTTCACACCTTTGATATAATGAGATTTATTTTTTTTAGTTTTATATCACGCAAGAACAATTATATCATCCGGGCCTGATAGATGACTTAATATGAAATTGAACATAATCTCCCACCCGCTTGCCTTTAACGCGTACTTTTCCCCTCAACCCCAACTCCCCCTATTGAGCATTAATGCCATTTCCGTTTTGATGAAACAACAATACCGTGTGAAAAAGCTAATTGCAAGTTAGTGGATATATAAAATGTGTTTTTTAGTACGGAGTACGAGAGAGAGTGAAAACTTGTAGCAATTTATAGGTTTTAACTTACACGTTTGAATTCACTGGGAAAAGTCTAATGTTGCGTGACAAGCGAACGTGCATTTAAATGTGACGGAAGTGGCTTAAGAAATTGCATATAGATACGACGAGAAAGGTGAAACATAATGGGGATTCGATATTTAGTCGATTTTTTTTTTTTTGGGGGGGAGGGGAAAAGGTGTTGTTAGAAAATCTAGATTCTCGCCAGTGTCATGAGTGACGAGGGAGTGGCAATGAATCTTATGGTCCACTATCGGTTGTGTCGGCGTGACGAGGAAGAAGACGCCATCACCTGGGGTCCGATAAGGTGCGGGGGCGTTGGAGGGGTCAGCAAGAGATAGCCATAAATAAAATATGGCGCCCGTCTCTTTTGTATGGCCCAAAGGGATTTAAGGGGCAGTGCGCGACCCGGCCACTCGGCCGCAGTAAATTTCACCATCCCTTCCCTCCATCTTAATGGTCGGGTGGTGAACGCCGGCGTCCGTCACTCGGGAATCAAGTTGCGACAGGCGACGTGTCAGCGCGCGCTTGGTTTGTTCCTGAAATACGGCCGGGCGCCCCGTGTGGCTCCTTCACTCGAGCGAGAGTGACCCAGCGCCCAGCCCCGTGTCCCACCCCTCCCACCCCATCCTTCATCTTATTAAAAATAAAATACACGCTTCTTTTTTTGCTGATAACCTGCGTTCACAACGATGGGAAAGGCAAAATGCAGGCGTCTCTCGCTCCCTACACACCCGTTTTTTTTCTTCTTTGAACTATTCTTTTTTTTATTGATGCATTCAAAGGTGGGGTCAGGGTGTTGGTGTATGAGGGGACGCAACGTTCCTCTCCCCTCGTCGAGCAAACAGCGTCGTCTGAGTAGACAGAGGGAGACTACAATGACACATCCCCCACCTTTTTTTTTTTTTTTTTTTTTTTTTTTATTCTACACATTTTTTATATTTTAAATTTTTCTGTGTTTGGTCTGAGGATCTGAGGCGAGTGGTCATCCATCATGGCGTCGCATTGGGCGTTGGCTTTAATGCCCCGTCAACTCCGAGCGCTAGCATCGCCCTTTTGCCCGTAAATTGACGCGTCCCCCCTGCGTTCAGAGGCGGGAAATATGGATCGGGGGCGGCCGGCAGAGACCCCGGCGATAAAGTGTCGCCCAACGACGTGCCGAAAGACTTTCAAATTTCATTTGTTTCCTAAGTGGCGCGCGATATTTCGCGCCCCCGCCCTCGCATACGGCGACATCTCGTGGCTGGAAAAAATCTTTATCTCACCCTCACCACTGTACCCACACTTTCTTTTATTTTAATTTTTTTTTTCAACCCTTTCCTAACGCACGCGTCTCACCTAGATACAACCACCTGGGGTCGTTGACCCATTTTTCTTCCCCCTTCTCCATTCAACCCTTTAGTCTCCCAACTAAAGCACGCGCCTTTTGTGCGTTCTCTACTCCTGGCACAAGGCAGAAAATTGGAGCAAAGGGTGTTTCGTTTTTTTTTTTTTTTTTTTTTTTTTCTTACTCATTTTTTTCCATTCACCCAAAGTCTGGTGTGGAGTGAGAGAGAAGAAAGATGTATTTTAGGGGATAAAGGGGTAAAAGAAGCGCGTGCGTTGGCCAATATATTGGCGCGTGTGTCTCCATTTCATGGGCGCGTCAATCACTCCCTTGTCGGCCGATTGGGGCTGCTTCGATCGGTGCTGATTTAGTGGCCAATCGCACACGCAGGGCGCAGCGCCACACTCGAGTGCCCCCGCTGGTCCCCATGGCAACGGGCCCTCATCGGTGATGCGGGAGGAGCCACTGTCCATCTGTCCTGGTGGCGCGTGGGGGCAGTGCGCCGTTAACGTCAAATGTTGCCGACTTGGCTCCGTGATAAGTGATGGCCGTATTTGTCCGGCCACCCTGCGTCTCTCTCTCTCTCTCTCTCTACCTCCCCCACCCCTACTCCCCCCCCCCCCCCACCACCACCTCTCCCCCACACACCCTCTGCTCCCGCGTCCTCTACAGCGCCCCCTCGCGACGATATGGCCACTGCGGATTGTCGCGCGCCACCGGCCTCATGACCCCACCGTCGTGCCTCAATCACAGTCCAGACATCAAACCCCCTTCCATCTCCTTTACCCACCCCCGCTGCATGTATTGAAAGACAAAAAAGAAAAAATTGCAATGCGCCGTTTTGTCTCACCTGTCTATCACTTGTCCATCCAAGATTTGCACACAAATTGTCGGAATGTATAAAATGTAGGGTTAAGTTAGAGAAGAAACTAAAAATGCGTAGAATTGGCTCGTAATTTGGAGTCGTGTTATCGCTTCGAGTTTGTTTTGGGAATCTTTCTTGCGGCGCGCGTTTCTCTTATCTGTACCTCTAGACCCGTGTGCCAACAACCGCGTCTTCTCTCCACACACACACATACACATCTTCCCCTCCCCCCATCACATACTCCCGTAAGAAAAATTAGATTCCTTTTGATGCGTGCGCTTGACACCTGAGGGTGAGGCTAATTGCGCATCTTGGACGCGTATTGCTATCTAGGCGTTTAAAAAACGTCTTATCCAAGATGAGAAGGTCTAAGTAAATTTGGGGGATCAGAAAAGAATGCATTGGATAGATAGTGAAACAAACTGTGTTGCTGTGTGCGTGGGTGTGAGTGGAGTGGATGGGGGCGGGGCGTCTTCTCGTGTAGATCAAATATTAACTTTGATGATTAATGTTTACCAAAGCGAGTCTCATCTACACGGAGGCCTGACGCTTTAAAAATAAATACAAATTTCTCGAGCGCACTCCCCCACCCCCCCGTGGGGTGGAGGACGTTTTCCATTAGTTGCCATGACAACAGCGAATCTGATAGTGATATGTTGGGGGTGGACCCATCGCACCTCGGAAACGGGACTCCCTCCTTTCCCTTCTTCCCCACCGGCCAATAAACGCTGTTGCCATGCTACAAAACGCATCATCAACAGCATCTTTACCCCCTCCTTGTGCATCGCCATGGTTACTCTTTGATTGACACTTCCGTTTTCGCGATTAACTTTAACCCAGTGTCCGACCCTTTCACCTGTGGGCTTAGTCTTTACCCAATTAGACCCAACGTCTCAAGGGATGAGATGCGCGTAGGGGGAGGGGATGTGTGGGGGTCATCCATCGGCTGCAAATAACTCGATGCCAGCCTCGAGTCAGCGCGTCTCCAAACTCGATTACACTTGTGAAAAATTTTGCAGACGCCTCTCGAACGCTGACCCCGGTACAACAACACTAGAAATTTGTTGCCAATATCCATGTTTAAAGTTTATTTCTTTTCTCAACAGAGAGAGAGAGAAAGAGCTAATGTACTGCCATTTGGGGGAATGGGGGTTGTCGCTTTCTTTTTTTTTTTTTAAAAAAAAAATTCGAATAATTAGCATATGACGTGAGAAAATTTTTTTTTTTTCATTTAGTCAAGGTGTTGCACCTAGATGAAGTCAACTTCACGGTCGGGTGGAGTGGCAAAAATTGTGTCGAAGTTCACTTTATTGCCTCGAGGGTTTTATAGTTGACCTTCCCATCACGCCCTCTTTTGGCGTCGTGATTCAATTTTTTTAATTGGTGACCCCACCCCTTATTTTTTTTGTCCTTTATTTTCCTAATACAACCATTTTTCCTGTCATCGATGACGTCATTGGCATCTCGCGTGTTGATGTATATAAAAAAAAAAAAAAAAAATTTTTTTTCCCGTCTTTTGTATGGGAAGAATTTTTATATTATGATTTTTTTTTTTTTTTTTTTTTTTTTTCTGGGTCTCCTTTTCCTTTTTCTTGCATGCATTTAAGACGCCGCCCGTTGTCGTCGTGTGAAGTGACGAACGCCGGCCATGGCGATTATGATTATTGATTAGCTGACAAAGAAGGGAAAAAACGACGGTGATTACGGGAGGGGTGGAGATGGTAGAGGCTGTGTGTGGGGGGGAGTGGAGAGAAACGCTTCATCCGAACCCAAGAATAAACAGCGCACGAATCGGCCACCAGATGGTGATGGATTGCACGCGCCTGGAGAGAGGGGATGACGTCATCAGGTGTTGAAACGCTTGCCTGAATATTCTCCTCTTTCCCTCACCTCCAAGGGGGAGGTGTATACTGATTGGAACAGCCAGTGGATATGGCGAGAAGCAAAACTGTCATCAGTGAAATATGGCGGGAATTTCTGACTTGATTCCAACAATGTAACATCTTGCGGGTGCCGTTGCCGACTCACCTTACCACTCCCTTCCTTCTTCCGGCGCGAAATGTTTTGTTATTAGGCGCGCGCAAACGGTCGCAACACGTGTTGCCACGACGCCGACGCCCAACAACACTCGTCCGCGTCTATACTTCCTTTTCGATCTTCCCCGTCCCCACCCCCACATCCCCCCCCCCCCCTCACCCTCTTTGAGGGAGTATCCCCCCTTGCGTTGCTTCTTTCGTTTATTCATCCCGAGAAAAAGACGGTGGTGGGGAGGGGAGATGCGCAATGTCCTCACAAATACAACTTCACATTGTGCCCAGTGTGCTGCATCCGAGGCGGCGTTCGAGGCGGTCTCCTTCTGGCAGGGTGAGGGTGATTCGGGCGGCCGTTGCTAGGGGCGACGCCAGTCTAAATGGGTGTAATTTTGTTTGAAATTCGGCGTGTGCCGTCCGCGCCACTGGCACGGGTGCAAGTGATAAACATGCGACCCAACTTTTGATTTTGGGGCCGGCAGCGGAATTTTTTGGCGCGTATCGATTCTGGCCCCGCTCCAGGCGAAGGAAAAAAGAGAGACGCGCCAAAGAAGAAAGAGAACTCGCCTTCAATCTGCCTATTTTATTTATTCTCAGCGCCCAAACGCATTGATGGCAAAGGCACCTCACACGGACAAACTCACGTCCACCACCTTAACGCCCAGTCGCCCCCATCTTTTACTCAGTTTGCTGTGTTTACCGAATGTTGAGAGAAAAAAAAAAAATAAAAGGAGGGGAGGAATGAAAAAAAAAAAAAAAGAAAAGAAAAATATTTGCATCTTATCGGCGTGTAATGAGCGCCATTTTAGCTTTTCGCCGTTCGCGCGCGATTACATTTGTTTTTCGACATTTTTTTTTTTTTTTTGTGAAATTTATGGCCCCTGCTCACATATACTCTTCTTCCCCCCCTCCCTTTTTTTTTTTTTATTCTTGTGCCCTGTTTTTTTTTTTTTTTTTTTTTAACCCTTCGTATATATTATTGTTAATTGATCCGAGTAAAGATGTTTTCCTTGGAAAAGAGGCGGTGACTGTTAACAGGTACGTTAAGAGGTGTGGGCACTTCGAAAATTATTTATACGAAATTATGCATCTATGCTGTCTGTTAATGTGCGGTTTGTTCATCTACAGAATGCAAAAGGGCCGACGGTGCGTAAAGGCTCCAGGCCTACCAATGGAGCTAATGCCGGTGCAAAGTCATCGGGCGCTACCGATGGTGGTTCTCCGCCAGGCCAATCGCTACTGATGATGAACCCGCAATTCGTAACGCAGCAACAGCAGCAGCAGATGCAGCAACTGCTACAACAGCAAGTGTTAACGCCGGCACAGATTCAAGGCATCATGCAACATCAGAGCATGTTCCTGCAGCAACAGGTGAGCGTCACTGACAATCGGAGTCGCCACTTGGCCATTAGTTGATGTGCATTGCTTCAGCAGCAGCAGCATCAGCTGGCCGAGCTGGGACGTAAGCAGATGGAGCAGATCCTCCAGCAGCTGCAGGAGCAGCTCCAGATCAACATGATCCAGCAGACGCAACTGATGCAGCAGCTGAGCGGCGCGACGCCCCAGGCCACAGCCACCGCCGCCGTCGCCGCCAATAGTAATGAGAAGAAACAACAACAACCCAACAAATCGCTTCAGGCGCAGCTGCAGCAACTCGCTCTTCAGCAACAACAGCTCATGCAGCAACTTCAGCTAATGCAGCGCCAATACCTTTTGCAACAAGGCATCGGACTGCAACCCGTGGTCATCCCTCAAGGTGGGTCCACTAGACAACCCCCCCCCATTTTTCAATCCCAACTAATCTTTTTTAGGCCTCACTGCTACAGAAATGCAAAACTTGTTGAAGGACAACATGAATTTGGAGGCAAACGATTTGAAGACTCCTTCAGGACTTAATGGTTTTTTTGGCGGTAGTGTCAATCCGCCGACAATGCGCGTAATGAATGGGATGTCTGATGGGTATATGATGCCCGCAGGAGGAGGAGGGGGCGCTCATCCACATCAAGTGGACGAGGTCAACGACGGTGCATTGCCAACCTCTCATCTCTTATATGGCCATGGAGTTTGCAAATGGCCAGGCTGCGAAGCCCTATGTGAGGATCACGTGGCATTTATCAAGTGAGTTGAACAACACTTGATAACAAATCACATAGTTTACAATTTATTAAAACCAAATAAGGCACCTCAACACGGAACATCAATTGGACGACAGGTCGACTGCACAAGCACGCGTACAAATGCAGGTGGTGAGTCAATTAGAACTTCAACTGACCAAAGAACGAGAACGTCTACAGGCCATGATGCAACATTTGCATATGAAGCCCAATCAAGCTGGACAGACATCGCCCGAGCTGCCTACCAAGGACCCCGTGAGTGGCAATATGAAACAATTTGCCCACACATCTGACACATTGTTTCATTATCAGTCCACTCCGCCAATGATGAAACACGGGCCATCGTCATTGGCGACACCACCAATGACCTCGTCGCCAGTGGCCATCACACCTGTAACGATCGCAACACCACCATCTTTAGTGTCGGCGGTTCGTCCTCCACCCACGCAACTTCTCCATCCACCCACGCCGACGAGCGGGGGCCCCATCCGGAGGCGAATCTCCGACAAGGCCAATCTGCCCGTGTCGGCAGGTAAAATATGGATGGTGCCTCGAAGGTTATCCGGGGGGGCATCAGTAGCTGTAATGAACGCTATATTTTTGATTTTACTTTTTTTATATATATATAAAAAAACAACAAGAGTTGTTGTTGATCGTTGGTTGGTCGGTCGGTTTTTTTTTTTTTTTTTTTTTCAATTTCTTTCTCCTTTCACTTAGGCTTTGACCTCTCTGACTCGGTCAGACGGCGAGTGGCTGACCGCGTTAGCCTCGATATTTCTGAAGGTAAACCTTCGTTCGCTACGTTGTTGTGGGGTGGGGTGCGTGGGTGGAGTTCATTACAGCTACACCTCACTTAGGGGATCGCGTCGTTTGTAGCCTAATTAGCCACTTTGTGTCACTTTAGTGTCACCTGGAGGAGGAGGCTACGTGCCCGACGACGCTCAACTGTGGGAGATGTACGGTACGCATCCCCCTATACACACCCACCACCCACACACCTGCCCCCAATTTAGGGAAGGGGTAAAGTCTTCCTTTAAAGGGATAGGGAATCGTAATTAATTAATTAAGGAGGGAAGTTTCATGTTCGCGACTTGATTTTTCGGCTTTCTATGCAGAAATTCAGCGGAATAGGGAGTTCTACAAGAATGCTGACGTCAGACCCCCATTCACGTACGCCTCGTTGATTCGGCAGGTAAAAATTAAAAGAAAAAAAAAATTTTTTTTTTTTTTTTCTTTTTCACCAATGTCACGCTTTCACAAATTTAATAATTAAAATCCAATAAACTTGGGCCTCCATTTTGGTTAGTTTATTGTAAAGCCTCAAATTGCATTGCCTTATTTGTATTGATATGACAAACATTTCATTTAGAAAGGGGGAAAAAATTTTAAGAGGGCTTGATTTTTTTTATTTTTATTTTTTTTTTTAACTTTAAAATTTGATTTAATACCAGAAATGTACCTAAAAATTCATTAAAATTCTGCTTTATTATTTATTCTCACCAGATTTGTTTGTACGGTATATTTCAAAAAATTTTTGTTTTCCGTCTTTAAAATTTAAAGATGGTCGAATTTTAATTTTTAAGAAAATAATTTGCCTAAAAATAAAATTTTTGAATTTAATAAATTTTAAATTTCGTTTCGTATCATTTTAAAGGCGATTATTGAGTCACCTGAGAAACAACTCACTTTGAACGAAATCTACAATTGGTTCCAGAACACCTTCTGTTATTTCCGGCGGAACGCTGCGACATGGAAGGTATAGCAACATTTCATTCACTATTTTTTTCGATTTCTCACTTTTTTATTTCTACTTAAGAACTCTTCTATTGCTCTCGTATTTTGCATGTTGAGCCGGAAAAAAAAAATTTATTCTCTTTCATCTCTTTAACTAATTCTTTTCCTCCACAGATTTTTTATTTAGGTTTAAAATAAAAAAAAAATATATATATATTTAGGGGGTTTTTAGATGGCAGAGTCACCTGGTGGTGACCTCGTGACCCGATCCGAGTTCCATTAGGGGCCAGCAACACCTTGTTTGGCTGTAGCGACCTACGCGTGTTTGCGTGTGCATAATTAATATCTCATTTGCATATATATTGATGAGACTCGCTTCAGTCAACAGATGAAGGAACCCCCCCACCCTCACCGCCCCTCCTCTCCTTATTTGCATAACAAAAGGAACGCCCCCCCCTCTCCCTCCTCCTTACCCCATTCCGTCGTCTCGCACAAATAAATATTGACTGGGCGGAGGAGTTGCCAGTTAATCAGGTGCGCCGCCCTACTCTGTTCTCTCTCTACACGATGCAGGTGGACGTGGACGTCGTCGACGGAGTGTTCCCCCAAGAGAGAATGGGTCAACGATACGCGCGTTTACTCATGTGTGTTCGTCGTTCTAATTTCAAGTGAAGGGTGGAATTGACCATTATGCAGAGATTTAAACCGACGACCCGTACAAAAATCGCGCGAATATTGAGGTCTTTTTTTAGTGTTTAAAAGGAGTGCTCACACCGAGTAAACAAGTGATTCAATGTTTTGATTAGATTTTAAAAAGTGAAGTTTATCGGTGAGATCATTGCTTTTAAATGGTGACTTGGGCGTTTGGATTTTTTCAACCTTTGATGTCTCAACTCGGATGATGTCGACCATTTTTTTAGAAACTACTTTTTTATTAGGTTCCTTTTTCGAAAAATCTCTGCATGCGGATTTTTGATACATTTTTTTATTATTCATTATTGTTAATTTTGAACGTTTTTTCGAAACATTTTCTCCTATTAGTTGCCCGTATGCATGCTTTTTTCAATTTTTCTCTATATCTTCTTCTCTCCTCTCATTTTTTTCTCTTGATTTTATGCTTTCGGCCCTTCAAAATGTGTTTGTGTTTGTGTTTGTATTTGCCCCTTAGAACGCAGTGCGCCACAACCTTAGTCTCCACAAATGTTTTATGAGAGTTGAGAACGTTAAAGGGGCAGTGTGGACAGTTGATGAAGTTGAGTTCTACAAACGCCGGCCACAGCGAGTCACCGGGTATGTTGCACGAAAGGGTTGAGCCCCCGCCCCCCCGCGAAACCCCGGAGGAACCAGACGGCCTCACCCAAGAGGCACAAGCGGGGGTTTCCCGGGCGCGCGTGGTGGTCGCCCATCACTCGTTCCGAGTGTTTTTAATCTCTTTTTCTCTATTTTTTCTCTCTTTTTCTTTTTTTTCTTTTTTTTCTCTTCCTCTTTTTACTCTCTCTCTCTCTCTCTCTACTCTTTCCCTTTCCTCTTTCTCTGTCTCTATCTCTCTCTCCGTGCACAGAACGCTATACGCACCAACCTCTCTCTCCATAAATGTTTTGTAAGGTATGAGGATGATTTTGGCTCGTTTTGGATGGTGGATGACGTTGAGTTTGTAAAGAGGCGCCACTTGAGCCGAGGGAGGCCGCGAAAGTATCACGAAACTAACGATTCCTACCTC
Organism: Pachymerium ferrugineum; assembly: GCA_034686365.1. Classification (NCBI taxonomy): domain Eukaryota; kingdom Metazoa; phylum Arthropoda; class Chilopoda; order Geophilomorpha; family Geophilidae; genus Pachymerium; species Pachymerium ferrugineum. The sequence continues at coordinate 134,715 of JAQGAS010000011.1, forward strand.
GCACAGTAAGCACAACGCTCTCTCTTCTTCTGTCTGTCGCTGCTTTTAAAGGTCAATCCAAGTCAAAGAATAAATAAATAACAAAGCTTTAATAATTGGTCATTACTTTGTTCGACCTTTAAACTCAAAGAGATTATAAGAAAAAAAACTTTAAAACAAAAATACCCGCTTCTTTACCCACCTTATCCTCTCAAGTTGCATGTTGCTCACGTGATCGTTTTGATTGTTCCTCTCACCTGGTTTGGAAGGGAAAGGTGATCACAAGGTGTCCACTCAAGTGGTGCTTTTTAAGGTACTTTTTTTTCTTAAATATATATATACGTGTATATATATTATATTCTCTCTTTTTTTCCTATTTCTTCTGCACTCATATTTTTTCTCATACTATTTTTACGATATGTCAATCTTTTTTCCGTTCCAAACTCTTGTTGTCGTGATTGGATTAGAGGATCCCGACACACATTACTTACTGCAATTGTTTAGAAAACTTAAAGAAAATTTTTTTTTTTTTTACTAAGAAATAAATAATATTAGAGTGTGATAATGAGTGTGTTATCCTCTTTTCCATTTTATTGTTGTGGGGAAAGGATAATGGGGAGGGGTTTTATAAAAAACTTTTTAATCTTACGGTATGAACCGGGGGTGCGTTTTTACAGGGGCCTGCAGGCGAAGAGTCCGACGTTGCAGCCAAGTCCCACATTGTACGGGGAGACGCTGACCGCCAGTCTGCAGGTAGGAGGCAGCACTGTTGAAGCAGGGGACTCTTCGGCGGCCGAGGAAGGCGACCCCGTTCCCCGGCCACCCCCACTACCACCACTTCCTCCTCAGCTTCCGCCGGGGTGTCGGGACCACTTGCACCCCGCCCTGATGTATCGCATGACCTGTGACTTTGCTGACTATTGGGTATAAGTACGAGTTTCTCTCTCTCTCTATCACTGTCTCTCTCTATCAATCACTCTTCTCTTCTCTCACAAACTCTACTCCATCCATTTCCTTTCCGAAAAAAATCCTTCATGGTGGTCGGGACGGGGGTCGCATTCGCTCTCCCCCGCCCTTGCCACCCGCCCCTGGTCCCTTTCGGTCGCCGTCCATATAGCACATGCCTACGTTAAGACACTTTATTTAATCGACTTGAAAAAGGTGAGCCATTCTCATCTTTAATTTTTTTTTTTATTTATTTATTAAAACATTTTAGGCCTATATATCAAATGCTGTTAAGAGATTGTTAATTAAGTAATTAAAAATAGATTTTTTTTTTTAAATTTATATTAATTTTTAAGTGGTTTTAGCGTGGGAGTTGATTCCAGTTGTAATTTTAAAAAATAATTTTCTTGTAAAGAGATCAAGTGATTTAATCCTTTTAAGTGTTTTGTTGTAAATATTTTTAATTTAGAGTCAATTTTTTCTTTTTAAAAAAAATTCCGTTTTCTTTTAAGTGTTTTTGATTTCTATTTAATGGAAAAATTTTCCTATCTGTTAAACGCTTCTAAAGTTACGTCACGAATTATGAGGACAAATTCAATGAGTTAAGTAGAAATTCGATCATAAATCAGTTATTTAGATTTGATTTAACGTATTTTTCTTTTCATCGCCTTGTTTTTAATTGCCACAATTTGCTTTGATGAGTGAAATGGCCGCCATTAGGCTTAAATCGGCGCGTCATCTGCCATTTTTGTTTTGAGCTGTTAAGCTGAGGGAAACCGTGAGACACGTACATAAAAAAAAAAAACCATCGAATCTTTAACTTTTTAGGACGTCCGATTTTATAGCTTAGCTCTAAAAAGAGACCAACTGCGCACTCATTTTATCATTAGTTGAAAAGAGGAAAAAAAATTAGTGTGAAAAAATTAAAGCGTCAATTGTGGCAATTTTTTGATATATCATTGCTTAACCACTTTATCAATTTTTCAATCTCTTTACAGCATTTGATAGCTCTTAGAAACTATGTTCCTAAAATGATTTGTCGCAGAAACGCGTTTTAGGTAACGAAAAATCATAAGGAAATTATTTAATTAAATTCAAAGGCCACTTACACATTGAAATTAAATCTGAAGCAATAGAGAGAAAAATAAAATAAGAAAAATCGAATCCACTTTAGCAAATCAAATATCGGTAAAAATGTTACTTTTATTGTATAAAATTGACCAATATCGAACTGCTGCAGGGGCACACACCGTCGATATTTCATTCGTTATATTTTGAATTTCTACAATACGGCAAAAAAAAAAAATACGTTTCACATTGTAAGAAAAATGAAACGTTATTTAAAGATTACTCATCATTTTAGCCCCAATTTCATACGAGCGAAATTACGTAAGCAATCTCTTTCCATTGATATTTGAAGGGCTTTGCCTAGAATTGAGCGAATTCGGCCAGTTTTAAAACACAATTGCAACGTTGAGCCAAGCGAGGATAAAAAAATAAGAAAGAAAAAAAAAAAATCACAAGCGAACGCAGCGATTTTTTTTTTCACAACGAAAAAAAAAATCTTTAGATCAGTGTAAATTGACACTGATCATCACTCGCTGCAGTCTCTTTAAAATTTTCTAATTCCAGTTGCAGTAATTTAAATATTACATTGGAATTTGTTGAATTATTTACAATTATACAGATGAAACGATTGAGAATATTCTCACGTGGTTAGCGTTGAAAAAATAAACAAATGAACGTTTAAATATTCGTAAAGCGTATGAATTGTAGCCATATTGGCCAGTTTTAGTGTTACATTCATGTGCTACGCGCTGTGCACAAACACCTAAAGTAACAAGTATAGCTGGATTGAGTACTCCGTTCCACATGTAGGTCGATTTTATATGGATATTGCCCTCGCGATTGGTGGAAATGGGACTATAATAAAATGAATACTAGTGGCCTATTGCTTTAACATTACCCCAACATGTGGACCTATTCGAAAAAAAACAGAAAACACGTTTTATGAGTGCAATACTTTAACTTTGTATTTATTTCAATGTTATATGTGTCTTAACGTGTGTGACACATGAATGTCACTTATTTCGTGTGCTATGTGGCGTCGATTAGCCATCTGGCGGGAATCTCGTTGAGTGACCCCTGGTGTGTTGCGTTGTAGGCGGCGCTGGCCGAGTCCAATTTACCGTTTCTCAACAACTCGTCGAGCACGTCGAGTTCTTCCGGGAGCCTCAACGATCACTTGTCGCTAGAGAAGCACCTTGGTCCTCCGCCCCCTCTAACGTCGCCAAAGGACAACGGCGTCGGGTGAGTGCGCTTACTGGAGACAACATGCTCAATTTTCAGATCTATTAAAAAACAAAAAAATTTCTTTTTAAAAATTTTATTCTTAGTCACGAAAACAACTCGGTACAGGTCAAACAGGAGCCGCACATCAACGAAGAAAATCACGGACTTGATCATGTAGAGGACGAGGATGACGACGATGACGACGAAGATGACCCGATGGACGAAACGGATGCGGCATTGGACGAAGCCGAGGACTTGTCAGTGCAGGCACCGGCAGCCGCTACCCCGTCGCCCGACCTCTCACTCACTCTTGATGGACACGAGGGCTAATGTCGTAACACACAACAAGCGTCTGTTGCTGCGCCTTTTCGTCATGAGCAAAAACTCGAGGCAGTGCCATTCTTGCAGTGTTTTTTTTTTTCTTCATTTTTTTGTTATAGTCGTGGCCTCGAGCACATTCCCTTTGATGTCATTTTTAAGTTCCTAACGGGAGCTCAGTTGAGTCTTTTTAGTTGGCTCAAGTTCACATACTGGTCACGTGAAACTTGTGCCCTCTTCGTGGACCCCCTTGGACCCCTTTGTTGAGATGGACGAATAGAAATCGACTCCCTATTTGTCGTGTAATTTTTTTCGTGTTAGATTACATCACTACTCTGCTAAACTTCTACTACTACTACAATTATTACTACTACATTTACTGCTACTCCTACTATTACTACTACTACTATTCTACTACTCCTACTACTAAGTACTACAACTACTACTAAATCAATCGTAGTCGAGTTTTAAAAAAAAAGTTAGGTAGAAGACGGCGTTAGGCCCGTGTTCCCCTCCCCTATGCACTGGACAGACATGTGGCTCCACCTGGCCGCTTCTTCTTCTCACATATCGTCACCATTATTTTATTAGTTTTTTATTTTATATATTTTTTTTTTTTTTTTAGAAAAGAAATTGTCTTTATTTAATGGTTCCTAATAAGAAATTTTATTTTTATGTTTTAATCAAACCTGGTGTTGAATTCCTAATTATTAAAAAAAAAAAAATATGACCTTCAACCTCTCAATCACTATTAGGAAGGTCCAATCAAAAAGTGTGGGTTTCCACTATGGATACCTTTAGTCGTATAATCCTATTGTCTATGAGCAGTCTAGTCTGGGATGAGTACCCAAAGGATTGCCAAGTTCCTCGTACGTCAGCTGATCGATTCAGGTGGCGCTCGATTGTGCCAAAGGAGCGTCATATTTTATTTTGTGTTTGTTTATACCTCAGGTGTCTCAGGTGTAGTTGTTTGGGGCCCTCACCTCACTCTTCTGCCCTTTCCTTCTCTCCATGGAGTTACGAAGAAGAATCCAAAATGGCCTCGTGTCTGTAGTTCAACAGCAATAAATTGTATACTAGCCGTGTATTTCTAAAACGAACCCGAATAAAAAATTTGAACAATGGACATGTGTATTTTGATTATTTACTTTTAAAAAAAAAAATAAAAAAAAATTCTCGTTTTAACGTTAGTCTCGTGGGCGACAATGTGAATCCAGACACTAAGCGACATCTATATTAATCAACTTGTAGACATTAATTTTCTTTTAAAAAAAAAATTGAAAAGTCAAATATTTTTCACCATTCGGTTTGAGAATAAATTGAATTATACACAACGAAGCAAAAATAGATTGTGCGCTTTGTATTTTCATTTACATTTTATTAATGGAAATTTAAGTTTTTGTGACAAAATTAGTTATTAGGAACAAAAATGAAACTTAAGTTGCAGGACAATTGCTCAAATTTTGTAACCAGATACCATGTAAATGTAAGTATGAATGTTTTAGTTTATAAGCGCTACATAGGTACGGACTGATGTGTCGCCCCTGTGGCCTAATGGATAAGGCATCGGTCTCCTATTCTAGAGTGGTGAACCGGGGATTGCGGGTTCGAGTCCCGCCAGGGGTAATTTTTTTTAATACAGTTTTTATTTTACTATTCTTTTTTTTCTTTGTAATTTGCTATACGCTTTATTTCTATACAACTACCAAGTTTCTGAGTGATTGATTTTTAACAATCCCAACAAAATTACATCCATTTTCTATGGCCTAATGATTGAAACATATGGATGGTAAGTATTTCTCTCTCCAAACATTGTTAAATGTGAGTAAGATATATCTATTTTAAGGTTAAATTTTTGCGATTAATTACAATGACTACTGAGTAATAGGTATTTATAGCAATTATTTTCCATGATTTAGCCAGTTGTTTCTGTAGTGTAGTGGTTATCACGTGCGCCTCACACGCGCAAGGTCCCCGGTTCGATCCCGGGCAGAAACACGTTTTCTTTTGCAGTACGAATTCTCTTTCTTTTTTTTTTTTTGTTTTTGCTTTCTTATTTCTATTATTTTGTAATCACGGCATTCCATTTAACGCGACTGTATGTATTTGTGCTGAATGTTTATCTACTTCAACAAACGCCACCAGAGGGCAGCAACGGCCGGGGAAACGTATCGCATTGCACGTGATCTGCCATTGAGGAGGCGTGCGGCAAGGCGTATTTACTACCCAAGCGATGGAGAAAAATTTGGAGCACTGCATATCGGATTTGTAATATTTAAGCATACAAATTTAACATTAATTATAACGTTTTTATGTTTAATCTATAGAATGAATTGTCCCGGCGTTACAGCCGTGGTTTGTGCCGATCCACAAGGCCTTTCCATTTCCCGTAAGTTGGCAGTTATGACGCTTAGAAAATTGCATAGAGAATAAATACCCACGAATCACCCAAGACCGTTTAGTATAAAAGAATTTAATTTCCAATTCGCAGTTAATTGTGACGATATATTTATTCATTACTGAATGTCAATGATTTTTATAAATGGAAATAACATAAGTGCTGGAATGTGATTACTAAGAATTATGTAAATGAAAATTGCTATGATAATTTACTTTAATTCCCATTTGTATTGTAATTAGTCCCACTTTATTTATAATTTTATATTTAGCAGAAAAGACGCAATGCCACGCGTGTAATAATTGAAATTCAAATTTTTATAAAATGCTAGTTGGCTTGATTTTAAGTGGCGTTCCAGATTTAAGTATTAATAGCTACTCAGAATTTTATATAAAAAGGTTTTAATGTATACTAACACATGAAATTTTATAAAAACAGATAATGTTTATTAGTGACGACAATATTGAATGAAATTTCAAGTTACTGTATCAACTTTACTGACGAGAAGTAGACGAACTTGAGAAAACTGACCTTTTAGAGCTTATCACATAACAATTATTAGACCAAAGTTTTGTTTTCGGCACATCCCATACAAGTTTACATACGTTTTAAGAAACTCCATGAATCGAACTTGGTAAACGATAGTGGTTCATAACTGAGTCAACTAGCTCAGCCTCCATAATAACTTAATGTTGAAAACCACTTTTAATAAAATAGTAAACAAGAAAGTCCAATAAACTTAACTTTGGTTTAATCTTACAGTTGTATATGTTCTATGATGATACTTTAATTTCCTAAAGCTTCATCATAATAGATGAAAATGTAGACAAAGTCCAGTTTGTAGTTTATTTCCAAATTGAAAATGTTGCAATAATTTTATTACCTAAAAACCAGTGCTCTTAACTTTCATTTTTTTATAGACTCTTAACCAACGTTATTTTTAATACTTAAAAATTAATTCCAACTTTGAATACATTTTAGAAGCTGGTAAAGCTCAGTCATCAGCTGCTGGTTCTTTGAGCTTACTGTCGTCATTAGCATCGCGCTTAGAACCAGATTCCAGTCGTCAGCCAACAGTTGTATTAGAAGGCGATTCTGTGTAAATATAAACAAACCAAATTTAAAAAACAAACCATAAAATTGTTCAATATTTTTCCAGTAATGTGCTCATCCAGAAAAAAGATGGCGTTACAATCGGCGTGTACAAATCGGTTCTTAGATCACCATTCTAATTATACATGCAACTACAAATAAATATGACATTTTTTTTTCCATATTTCTCTCTGTTTATTATTTTGTTTATTTTTTTCCTTTTGGATTGCTGCCAATTGGCATTGCGTTGCTAAGCAACTGTGTAGCTATTAATACATCTTCATTTATGCCGTTTCTCCCTTTGGGAATGTCTGTGGTTTCTTCTTTCTATCACGTGGTTTGTTTTTGGGTCGGCGACGATAGTAGCATTCTTCTCTTTCCTCGATGCTTTTTACTAGTCAACGCCGGACTCCGTCTGTAAATAAGGTAATACTCGAATTAATTACACGTGTTGCTATTAAAGAGTTAATTCATTTGCAGTTGCGCGTTCAGCCCACTGGGCGTCGAGTCCGTGACGGCCAAGGTAAGTTTCACTCTGTTTTATTTTTTTTTTTTTTTAACCCCTTAAGAAATCTCAAAAAAAATCTCATCTTTAATTTCTCATTGCCATTAGAGGAAGTTTCGTCGTTTGGACTTGCTCATCGAAGAGGTGCCATCAAACATCAAAAGGTTCATGAGGTCAAAGGACACAAGTTCCTTGCAAAATTCTTTCGACAACCAACATTCTGCGCTTTTTGCAAAGATTTTTTATGGTTTGTTTTATTTTTTGGCAACCAGTTTGACTGTATATTTCACTCTTATTCTCTTTTTTTTAGGGGATTTGGTAAACAGGGCTACCAGTGCCAATGTGAGTTTGTTAAATTGGCTATCCTTATCAAGTAATAATTTAGAAAGTTTTGCCCTATTTACATTTCTTGGATTCAGTGTGTCAAGTGACAGTCCATAAAAGATGTCACGACAAAATTCTTGGAAAATGTCCTGGAAGTGGGAAAGAATCGCAATCGACTTTGGTAAATTAAGTGAATGTTTGAAAGTTAGTTTTACTTAATTTGTGTTTTTATTTTGTTTAAAAAGTATTTAAGGGAACGTTTCAAAATCGATGTTCCTCACCGATTTCGCACTCACAATTTCATGAGTCCCACTTTTTGCGATCATTGTGGCTCGATGCTGTATGGACTCTTTCGGCAAGGACTTAAATGTGAAGGTACCGTATGTTGAAATCAAAAGTAAAAATCGATTATTTTTTTACTTTCTTATACCGGAATTGGAATATCAAATAGTTCTTTATTTTTTTTCTTTATTTTTTTTATTTTTTTATTTATTTTATTTTTTTTTTATCTTGCAAACATTTTTTTTCTTCCTTTTTTTTCATTTTGGTATGTCGGGTGACTCATTTCGTCAACATATAAAAAAATAAAAAAAAAAACAGAAATACTCATCACTATGACGTCACCGCGCGCGCCTGGAATGCGTTTTACAAACCCACGTGGTTTTTGTCTATTTAGCATACATTTAACTGTACCGATTCGTGTGCCAAAACCACTGGAACGCTTTGACCAAATGGCAAACCGCCAAAATAATTGCGGGCTCGAAATCAAAAGCTCCAAACTTAGCAACTTCAAAAACCAGGTGCCCAGTGTCTTACCTGCTACTGCATCATTCACTCCGTTATGTTCTCTCGTAAAGATGATCCACTCGGGAGGCCATTTCTATCGCCCGCACTGGCATCTTTTCGATCCATGGGGCTATCGGCTCGAGACCCAATTTCGAGCAGTTTATCAGCTTCCCCTTTTTGGCCAACGAGCCCGTCCGCCAGCCCACGGCTCCCGCGACGTGATGGGTTCGTGTTTAGCGACCCGGGATCTCTCTTGACTCCCATCCCGTCATGGAAGCTTACTTCATCCCCAAGGATAAATCGGAAGGAACTAGTCCTCGATGCATCTACACTTGTCCCAAGAAATTTATTCCCCGAAACAAATTACCGTGAATCCAGTCCGTATAGAACAAATCCCATGACGTCATCATCAAATTTGACCCGTCGGCCTGTTATTCGGATACCTCGACCCGCTTACAGAGATCTATCTATTTATAACTTGAATCTACCCCGGGTTCGACCTCTCGAACGTCAGGAGACGATGGGTCTACGGCGTGGGCGGAAAGTAATCCGAATCAAGTCCCGGCCGTTAGTTAATCAGATTTCAAGTCCGCATAAAATCGCTAGTCCCAGGACGCCGCGGAAGAAAATAGAAAACCGATGGAAAATCGACTGGCCTAATAAAGAATCAACAGATGTTTTACCAACTGAAAAAACCGAAGATGATGTCGTAGCTACTTGGATCGAAAATCCGGTAAATGCTGAATTAGAAGAAGCTGAATTAACAGCTCAAGTTTATTTACCTCGCCCACCTGCTCGTAAATATTCGACCATCAAAAGGCTTCACAGAGATGGTTCTATTTCTGTACATTTTTGTCTCCGTCTTCGTCCGAAACAATCGTGCGATGTTGAGAATACTTTTAATTTACAGTTGAAACGTCCGACTTTGTCAGAAATTCCTGAAACTTCATTTACACTAGGGTTAAAAGAAAATGGAAGTAGCGATTATGTGGAAGAGTCGACGAGTGTGTGCATCAAGAAAAGGAAGGAGGAGGAAGATGTGATAGCGGAAGAGGAAGACGATGTAGTTGTGTGTGAAAGTTTTGAAACGAGAGATATAATGGTTATCCCTGTAGAGGAAATAATTGGTGTCCAAAATGATGGACAGAAAGAATATGAAATTGAAGAAAAAATATTAATGGATGAGATGAGAACAGTTAAATTGCATATAACCCCGGAAGAAGAGACGGGTCTTACGTCTAATTTCAACCGAGACAGAAGGGAAATGCTCGCTTCAAGGATAGGAGAAAACAATAAATCATTGGATGAAAACGCGAGGCTTGAGGAATGTGCTAGTAAAGCCAAAGAGGAAAGAATGTTGAAGCAAGTTCATTCGCCAAATCTGACGAAAGGGTGCATTGAAATTGATGATGAAAAAGATGAAAATGAAAGACATTTAAAGTTGAGTAATACAAATACTGATGTAATATTAGATGTAAATGAAACAAGAATTTTGCACTTGGAAAAGAAAAGTTCAAGTGAAAGAAGAAGAAAAGTTTCGGTTAGTGATCGCATTTCAAAAGAAATAACCCCTCAGGAGAAAATAGAGGACCTTGAAAATAGAAAACGTGGATTGGACAAGAAAGCTTTATCCATTAAAAGCTATGACGAAAAATGTTTTGATGTAGCTAAGAAAGAGATTAACTCTGGTACAGGTTCCATTCAAATTTCGAAGAATTTAGAGTTCACGCACGTGTCACATGAAGAAATTAAAGAAAAGGAAGTGGCAGAAGTTATATGCGCAAGTGAAACACAGGAAGAGAAAAAAATTGCATCAATTGAGAAGTCTATGGAAAACACAGATGAAGTTGCAGATATTATAGGAAAGAATTCTAAGAAGAAAACCGATTCAGATCAAGTATCTTTATTATTAAATGAAACTGAATTAAAGCTTACTGGTAAAACAGATGCATTAGAAAGACTAGAAGATAATAAGTCCACTGTGTACATGAGTAGTGCTTCTGCTAATGAAACTGAAAAGTCATCAAAACTGAAATGTGAGGATAAGCCAAAAAGTAAGGGGGCGAAACCTAAAGTTGAAGATAAGAAAAATGCAGTGCATGAAAAGTCAGAAATAACAGTTGACCTTAAGAAAGTGCAGAAAATTGAAACTAAAGACTTGGAACAAAAGCAATTAGAAGTGATGAAACAACAAAAAGAAAAGAATGAAAGGAAGATTTCAGATTATAAAAAACCTGATGGACAAAAGAAATTAACAGAGAAAATTTCAGATGAGAAAGAGAAATTAGAAGAGAATTCAGATTTAAAACAAGTCGAACAGTCTGAAATGAAATCAGAACGATTGAAGGCAACTAAAAGTTCAGGACAAAAAGCTGCAGATTTATTGACACAAGTTGAAAAAATAGAAAGTAAAGATGAGAAAATTTTAGAAAAGAAACAATCTGAAATGCAAGAAAGAAAATCTTTAGAAAAAACCCAACTTGAAGTGAAGGAAAATAATGGAACACAACAGAAATCACTTGAAGTAAAGGAAAATAATGGAACACAACAGAAATCACTTGAAGTAAAGAAAAGAAGAACTTCACAACAGGAACCTGAACTTAAAGAGAAGAAAATTTCAGAACAAAAACAACTTGAAGTGAAAGAAATTTCCAGAAAATTACCAGAAATACAGTCAACTGATGCTTCTATACCAAAAGAACCTCAAGTAAAAGAAACCAAAAAGTCTGATTTGAAACCACTTGAAGTAAAGAAAAGAAAAATTTCAGAACAGAAGTTAACTGATGTGAAAGAAATGAAAACTTCAGTACCTGAAGTGACAGAAACCAAAACATCAGAACACAAACAATTTGACGCAAAGGGAAGAAAAATTTCAGGACAAGAATCTGAAGGGGCAAAAGAAAAGAAAGTTTCAGAGCATACGCCAACAGAGCAGAATCAACCTGAAATGAAAGAAACAAAAATTTCAGAAAAGACACAACCTGAGTGGAAACAGAAGCAATCTGAAATGAAAGAAAGAAAATTTTCAGAATCAGAATGTACTGCTGAAACAACAATTCCACAACACCCTGAAGTGACAAGAGAAAAGTCTACAAAACAATCAGAAGTAAAAGAAGCAAAATTTTCAGAATCAGAATGTACTGCTGAAACAACAATTTCACAGCACCCTGAAGTGACAAGAGAAAAGTCTACAAAACAATCAGAAGTAAAAGAAGCAAAAACAGAAGAAACAATTGTAAAACAACCAAATATAAAACGCGGATTAAAGAAACGCAAATTCGCCACTAAAGATTTAGAACAAAAACAACTTGAAGTAATTAAAGACATAAAAAAGAAAGAAGAAAGAAAAGTATCTGAACAGCAAAAACCCAAAACATTCATACCCGAAAAAGAAATTGAACAAAACAAACTCGAGCAAAACGTTGATGAAACCAAAGATTTAGAGCAAAAACAACTCGAAGAAATCAAAGAAGTAAAAGAAAAACGTTCAAGAAAAACATCAGAACCAATAAAAACATCAAAACTCACGCAGCCAGAAGATACACAAATTAATGAAGCAAATTCAAAATTATCGCATTGGCGAAAGAGGTCAAAAGACATTCACCAAACATCTGATTCGGAGAAACCTTTGGAAAAAGAAATAGAAAACAAAGAAACAAAATTGGATGAACTGCAGGAAACTCTTAATTTCAACCCTTTGCAAAAGAAGAAATCTATAATTAAGAACTGCACGACACTTGCTTCGGAAAAAGCAAGTCACGAGCTAGTTATAAACAAAAATAACGTGGAAGATGCCACAATATCAGACAGTTGTGGAGACGAAATTAAACTTAAAGAAGATAGTGACGTCACACTCGAATCTAATTCAAGCTTAAATCAAGGTGAAAAATGTCAAGGTGCGGTTTTAAAACGACAGGGGATCCCCTTGCAGATCACCTGCTGTGACGCAATCATATATTTGACACGTGTTCAGCTCAAATTCTTTTTTTTTTTTTTTTTTTCTAGTATGTGGCGTCAACTGCCATCATAAATGTGAGAAACAGATGCCAAACTTGTGCGGCGTAAACCAAAAGTTGTTGGCAGAAGCGTTGTCTTCAGTCAAAAGAGGTATACAAACACCACAAATAGAACGGTCCAAATAAAAGCATCAAAGTGTCTCGTTATCTTTTTTAAGGGCCCGCGCTTACTTATTCATCTATGACGCGCGAAGAAAAATGCATAGTCCTTAATTCATCTACAGAACCCGACTCGACCTCCCAATCTAGTCATCCTTCACAACAGCAAACAAGACTCCGTTTCCGAAAATATAACTTTAAAGATTTCAATTATTTGAAAATGTTGGGAAAAGGTAGTTTTGGAAAGGTAACAGAGCAATAAAAATTTTTTATTGCATGTAAAACCCAAAAATAATTTTGTTATTTCTGTTTTCTTAGGTAATGTTGGCTGAATTAAAGAACGCAGGTGGTCGTCTCTTTGCTGTGAAATGTCTTAAAAAAGACGTGGTTTTGGAAGATGATGATGTAGAATGTGCTGTAGTGGAACGCAAAGTTTTAGCATTGGGATCTCAACATCCATTTTTGTGCAGTTTGTTTTGTACTTTTCAAACTGAGGTTTTCATTTTTATTTGTTGTCATTTTTGTTTTATTTAATTTTTTTGTTTTCAATTCTAGGCGCGTTTATTTTTTGTGATGGAGTATTTGAGTGGTGGTGATTTGATGCACCACATTCAATTGACTGGACGGTTTGATCAAGATAGGTCGAGGTTCGTCTAAAAATAAATATCTTTACCAGTGTTTTTTTTTTTATTAATTTTATTTTCATGTTACAGGTTTTACGCAGCTGAAATTGCTTCTGCACTCATTTTTCTGCACAAAAAATGCATAATTTACAGGTAATTTACGTGGTAAACGGCGCATTAAAATAATAAAAATGGGCCATTTTACCTGCAGAAAATAATTCAGTTTATGCACTTTTTTAAATCTGAGATTTTTATACATTTTAGGGATTTGAAATTAGACAATATTTTACTGGACAATGAAGGTCATGTTCGCGTAGCTGATTTTGGAATGTGCAAATTACAAATGTATCGTAATGTTAAAGCCGATACTTTTTGTGGTACGCCGGACTACATGGCACCTGAGGTAATATATAATATAATTTAAAAAAAAAAAAAAATCAAATATCAAATTTTTCTATTTTGTCTATTTTTAGATTATTAAGGGACTTCATTACAACCAAAGTGTTGATTGGTGGTCATTTGGAGTGTTATGTTACGAAATGCTGGTTGGACAGTCACCATTCAATGGTTGCGATGAGGATGAACTGTTTTGGTGTATTTGTAATGAAGAAGCTTATTTTCCGCGTTTCTTAAGTAGAGAATCCAAAGCACTTTTGTCGTCAGTAAGTTGTTACAATATATTTGTAGGTAGATTTACAAAATATTTTTTCTTTCTTTTATTAGTTCCTTGTAAAAGACCCTGAGCATCGCCTCGGAGCACAAGGCTCGAATATGTTCGAAATTAAGCAACATCCGTTTTTTCATCAGATTGACTGGGAGAAATTAGATAGGAAAGAAGTAAAACCACCTTTCAAACCGCATTTGGTAATTAGAAATGTAAAAGTTTTTATATCCCCACCCTCATTACAATTTATTTTTATATTACTAGGAGACAAATACGGATGTAAGTAATTTCGATAACGACTTTACATCGGAGCGCCCTCTATTAACACCAGTCGACCCTGAGATTCTAGCATCAATGGACCAAACGCAATTCATAGGTTTCAGCTACACAAATCCAAGCGCAACCGACTGAACAACGAATGCATGTTTATTTTTGGAATTTGTTGCTGGGTAGCCGTGTTCCGGTTTGCCTCATAAAGTTGTCGTGAATGAGATGTGTATCGATATAATAACTGATTATAACATCTGACATATCAGTGTTGAAGTCGTTATTTATATTTACAGCTTTATCAATTTATTTTTTAAAAAATTTATTTATTACCTTATTACATTCTATAGCTATCAATTAGTCCTTTGAGTCTTATTTATGTTTTCTCCCCTTACACTTTCTCTAAGTTGTTAAGGTGTCATCAATTTACTGTACTTAAAACTACTGTGATTACAAAATAAGTTAGTACATACAACTGGCACTTTTTTTCTCATAGCTAGACTTTGTAATGTCTAATTTGTATGCTTATGTTCAATTCAAATTAACCAATATAGATTAGTTTTATTTGCTGTTAAATTATAATGGCGTCTCGTATCATTCCAGAGAAATGAGATAAACATTTACTCTGATTATGTCGTATGTGAAAAGTGAAATAAATATTGAAATACTGCTTGTTATTGTCTTCTTCTAAAAAATTCACGTTGTGACCTTTAAGGGAAGTGGATTTTTTTATTTTATCTTACATACATAAAGTTATTTTTCTTCCTGTTTTTCCACATGATTGGATAATGGCTCGTGTAAGTAAAACCAAGAACTTATTGAAAATGTAATTGAAGAAATATTAGTTACATTGTTCCTCTTATCTTCTTGGAAAAGTGTCGAAATGTTTTTCTGTACTACAGAATGAAAATATAAACATGCGAATTGATACAACAATACTAAGTACATTATAACACTATGACAATAACATTTCAGGCCTAATTAGGAGTCAATTGAGTTTATCCGCAGGTCATAATTTTTCATAGTAAAAATTGGGAGTTAACTTTACAGTTTAAAAGGTAGTAAGACAAGCTTTAAGGTTGGTTCTAAAACTGTTTATTATATGATTGCAGAGATGAAAATATGTTCCAGTAATAACTATCTTTCAAGGACAAAAGGCTATATTAGAGGCCAATCTATTTAGAATTTTAAGTGTGTTTATTGGCTGTGCACGCATTTAAACATCAATATGATAAACCTGCATCGATTGAAAGGTAATATAAATTAATTGTTTTTTTTTTATTAATTTTTTTTTTAGAATGAAAATTTGTGTAAATTTAGAGAAATTACAACTGTCACTAGATGTCACCACTATTTTCCTTTAGACTATTTGGGAATCCAGGAGTTGTTCGGTTACCGTGCGTATTCAAAACTTAAATAGAATTAATTTTTCAGTCAAAATTAAGGCGTTAAACCACTATAGAAAAAAAAGATCGTTCTCATTAACATTTCTTGAATCGGTTGAATATGCACGAGAAGGCGTTGCTTTTGGTAAGAATTTTCCAATCGATAATCCTAAATAGTACTAAAAATTAAGTTCGGTTTCAGTTGTCCTGTTTTTTGGTTTTTTGATTGCTTACATTTATCTACGAATTTTGAAATGGTTGCTGGGTTATTAAATGTATTTTTATAAATCTAAAAATGCAAATATAAGAAATAAAGTTAAAAAATCAAATTGGGGATTTAAATGCTTGCTCAAGTTTCTTCCTTATTTTTCTAGCGTTTCAGAAATCTTTAAAAGTCAATATATTGATTGATTTGTATCAAATACAGTATTAGATTAGTTTAACTCGTGACTGATCGAATTTTAAACTCGAAAGTTTGATAGTCAATAAAACTATAACCGTATTATAAGTTACGTGTAAAGAATCGTACAATGAAAGGATTTAATGTTAAAAGTTAAAAAAAATGAACCAATGGAATTTTCGCGTGGTCATTCTTTCTACGAGGTAAACAAACAAGAGAAAGTTTACAGTGTGAATGAACTTTAAACCAAGAACCAATAAGAACTGCCACGATAAGGAAGGGTCCCCACTCTACAAAAAAAAAAAAAAAAAAAAAAAAAAACCAAAGGCTAACCACACCCACCAAATTAGGGCTCCCCTGTAGATGCGAAAAACGTAAAAACAACTTGCAGGCTGCAATTTCCAAACTTGTTACCCATATTTAGAATAATAAGGATATAAAATTAAGAAAAATCAAATTTTACAAAATGATATTGGTTAGGTATAAAAATAACCAATAGTCGATTCCATTCCACTCTCCATCAGTTCTCACTACGGATGGAGAGTGTGGATGGACTCGACTACGACCACATTGCCATTCCACAGTATAAATAAATTCCAAATTTCATTAGTTCATTGTGTGTGTGTACACTGTAAGTGCAATTGAGTATTTTGCGTCATTTCTGAGAGAAAGGTGTCTGTACCTGATAAGGTGAGTGTTATTGGCTACGTACACTTTAATGGAGTACAACTTTCACATTTTGAGTTTGAGTCATTTACAATTGAATGGATAAAACGGTGTTCTGGGTGTAGGTATATACACCTACCGTAAACGTAACGTTAATGGAGTAAATTGAAGGGCTAAAATCTTGGTTTGCAAATTTACAACTCAAGGTGTAAAATGTATCAGGTAACACCTGATGGGTAATTTATTTCTTTGCTTTCATCAGTGAGGTTGCTCAGCGCCTTTGTTATTAAAACTGCAATCGTAATTTTGTGAGATCCAATGAGTTACTGTATCTTCCTAGTTACAAAATAAGAACACCCAATCAGAGAACCTGTTCTTATATGATATTGCAAATGGCTACCCAATTCTGTCGTTGAATATAATCCAAATTCTGTTAATATTCCATCCATCAACGAAAAATCTAGTAAAAATAGATAGATTTGGGATGATAAGTCGCCGAAGCGAAGCTTAACATTAGGTTCCGTTTTGTACCTAACAGCGTAGTAGTTACAAACAGTGTTCGGTGCGGTCGTTAGACCTAAGAAAGCAAATATACTATTGCATACGCAATGAGAGATATAATCGTAAAAGTAACGGTAACAAAGCTCTTCGCAAGTAACAAACTAATTCTTCTCATACTACGTACTTATATCATAGTTCTAAACACATTTCTGTCGTTCAGGTATAAATGCTTATGTGAATTTCAACGCAATGTTAACTAACCCATGAGGCGACTGCAGTCTAGATATATGTTTATTGAGTACTATTGCTTACTTTCATAAAGAAATAAAACAAAAACTACAGGTAAAATCTTTACTCCTATATTTTTGCAGGTAATAATTTAATTTCGAGAGTGTGAAGTTACACCCTTTGTCTTTCACCAACTACGGAGAACGTAATACTTGCAGGATGTAATGGAAAACAGCCCACATGTGTCCCTATTTGCACCTAAGAATATTGTATGGGAAAAGTGGTAAGTTTGCTACTTTTATTACCTTATACCAAGAGAATATAGAAATAACATTTGTTATTTCTATATTCTCTTGCTTAAACTTCTTAGAGGTAGACAATGCAAAAATAACAATTTCTTCTACTTTTTCTTTGTTTCTGCAATTTTTTTGGTAAAACGTCCATTATTTTGGGTTACAGATTCTATTGTGTTTTGAATCAACAGCAGTAACACATCGAGTGTAACCCATTTCAAAATTTTTCTAACCCCTCATTTTTGAGTACTTCATTACTTTTAAAAAGTTTTGACGAAGATAATAAAAGACCCAGTTCAAGTGAGTCAAGGAAACGAAAATATTTTTACTTTATCCAATCAAGAGAGGAATCAATTCTGAAAGCTAATTAAAAAATATTGAATAGATTGTCATAAAAGAATTTATTTTCAGCCGTTACTAGGCAGGTGCCACAGGTGAGGGCGTCCTGAGACCCCAAAAACGGAAAACAGTCTAAAACGGTTCATTAATTACAAAAGAGATTAGAATTTACAAAAAAAAATTATTTTATTTCATAAAAATTTGAATGTGGGCGGAGAAAAGGTGCCATTTGCAGAGGGCGCCAAAATGCCATGTACGACACTGTTTTCTGGTTTTTGATTGGATATCATCTGCGAGCCTGAAAAACCCTAACAAACATGTGTTTTGATGCAATGTTACATCATTTCCTTGTGACACCAACTTTTTCATGAATAATTCATGCACATTTTGTAACCGTTCACTTTAATTTGCAATATGTTACTCTTCGTAGTACACTTGTATGCATTTCTAATTCTTTGGAAAAATCATACTCAAAAAGTAAACAGGGTTTGCATTTACTTTATTCATAATTACTTTTTTTCATGTTCGATACTGAACGTTAGATTTATTGTGAGTGCCGGCTTTATTTAATCCTATACTCAATTTTTTTAAGTTGGCTAATTTAAATATTGCATTTATACATAATAGAAGTTGATGTATAAAAATAGACATGGGATAGTTTATCTGAATTTTTTCTCTAAACACCTATATATTGATCGATTCGTAAAAAAAGCTGTTGAACTCTTGGCCGCTAGGATCAATTTTGTTCTGCAGTTGATTTGAGAAGTACTACTGGGCCGGGCCGTGCTCACTCAAAAAATAAAGTCGTCAGTTTACTCCTTTTGAGTAAACTCCAATTTTGATAACACCTTGGAGTAAATACATTTCATTTTTGAAGGTTATCCAAAGTTGGAATTGAAATTAACACAAAACGACAGCAAAAAGGTGTGAGTTGGTGACTATTTTTGAGTTTGAGTTGTGAGTTTTAGATAAAGTCATAGTTCGGCTTTTTTTACATTAATTGTAAAGCGTTTCCTCTTTATAATATTGAATTGTTGAACGTATTTAATAATTTTGCAAAAACTTTACAAACAACTTATATGTCAATAAATACAGATTGTACATTATCCACCATTTATGCAATCTCTCAATGAAGATATTTCAGCATTTCATTTAGTTTACCCTCAGTGTCCATACAAAAATTAATAAAATGTTCTACACCCATTCCGCAATAATTAACCTAATTTGCCCAAACCCCTTTAAAAGGAACTAATATCCTGTTACAAACCAGAAAATAGCTAAGCCAAACCTCCCTTCCTCCTTTTAAAGCTCTTTCAAGTCAAACCATAGTGAAAGTTTGCATTTCCTTGGAGTACTAATTTTAATTACTATTATTTTTGAACACAGCGTTTGAACTGAACAAAATATAAATAAGTGTCATGCTCTTAAATCCTATTAAAAATTTTCCTATAAGAAATTTAGACCCATTGGTCTTATGGCATCCAATAAAAAATTAGTAATTTTCCATTGTTTTTCGTTGATTCCAATGGAAAACAACTGAAATTGGCCAATTTTCCAAAAAGACCAATAAGATTTCTCAATTTTTATAGGAATATTTCCGATAGGATCTTATAGGAATTTTCAACAGGGTAATTTTACCTTTTATAATCCCTCGATTCAATACTCCTTTACTAATGGATAAAAACTGATATCTTAAAATTTTGTATGGAAACGCATAAATGGCTACTATTTTGAGATGATTCCTTACCAACTAACTGATTTGCCCATATGTTTTGTTTTTATGAAACTCAATCCGTGTTATTAAGACAAAGTTGCCCCTGAACTTTCCCAACAATATCTTACGAAATGGATTGCAAGTTTCAAATGGAATTTTCGAAGCTATAACCGCATCAACATCATTTCCTTAATTACAAATTATTCAAGAAGTAAAAGAAAACCCTTAAAACCTAATCTGTTTAATGATATTTTATTCAAAGTTATTATTCATTTGTTACAGGCACTTTTAATTTAATCAAACTATTTTTTTATACTTTCAATTTCTTTTTACATTTTATCGTTATTATGGCATCAATTCCGATTGGCCTACTGAAGGAGAGACTAGCGCCATCTAGCTATTTAAGTATCATTTTTCCAAGATCACTTTAATGGGAACCACTCGAAAGCTGCAGAAAACATAGTGACCACGCATCAGTCACGACTGCTCTTCTCAAAACATCTTCTCTTAGCTCTGCAGCTGAAGGTGCTCAACACTCAATCCAAAGAGCAACGTTGCAGTTGCAACAGGTGTGTATTTTTCATTCTTATAAAATCAATTGCTAATTGGTTTATTTTTGCAATAGAGACATATCATTTTTCCACGAGGCAACGTGCATTGTTTTAAGTATAAACGACTGATAAACATGGAAGCGCCCTTGGAAAATAGACCAACCAATTCATCTCTAACTTCTTCAAAACCCAAAAGTCAAATCGTTAAGGGAAGTATGTATTTTTGAATTACATCTAGTTTTAACCACAATTTATAATTAGATGTTATTTGAATTGCATGTAACAAATTTATTGATTGATTTGTTTAAAAGGGTTTATTTAGGAAAAATCTTTTTTATTTATATTAAACTATTATTTAATAATGTCAAGGGTAAAAGATTTGTAAACTGTTCTTTCCTACATGCCACACAGACCAGGGTTGAAATACTGACTCATCATTCTTTAGTTTGTAGAGGGTGTTTGTTGACTGCACCCTAAAGTACGTCAACAATTGAATGGTCTTAATCATGCATGACAATGCAGCAGAAATTGGGGGCACTCAAGGTGTGTTGTAATTTTTTTTCACTATTATAACAATAGTGAAACCCTAATGCTGAAATTATAAAATCATTTAAAAAAAAAAAAAATCTCCCAAAACAATTTCTAATTACAATAATAATATTAAATTACCTTATGTGAGTTCAAATACTTCTCTTTAATTACATAGGGGTTGTTATTTACATGCCGATTGCCGTTCGAATGATTTGTTGTTGTTTATCATCGCCGTCCAAGCGTGTGTGCTACCCCGCAGGTTAATTTTCCCTTACTGAGAATTTGAGATGTTGATGAACCCGGTATCGCGTATTTATACCGTCCATTCATGGGAAAAAAAGTGGGTAAAAATAACTGCAAAAAAAGGATATGGATAGGAATTACACTAATGTAGCCCCAAATAAATGTAGGAAAATTCGATTTGCACCCTCGATTGATTAGAATCCACTCTTGCCAGAAGCACTGTTGATGGTGATAAGATGATTCACCAACGTCACGACCTCTAGTGGTAGAACGTGTAAGAATTTAAAAACCGGTATTTTTATCAATGAAATTTACTATAACATGATATTTTTAAGTAATTTTATTTCTATACAAGACTAGGTATTGATAATGTTAAACAACCGCATCAAGGATATGACAAGATATTAAAGGGGAAAACTCTTTTCCTACTTATTATAAAGAACTCCTACGGCCAATAAGAATCAAGGATAATCAGCTATGAGTCATCATAACCTTTAAAAAAATATACATAGGCTTCACGACTGATTCTGCGCATGTTCCAATACTTAACTTTTATATAATAAAAAATGTATAACGTACATAATACAAGGAAACCCAGTACGTTACACACATAAACTCTAATTATAACTGTATTGATTAGTTAAAAATAGTTCAATCAAATTAGCGCGAGTAACCGTCGAATAATTCCGTTAATAGCAAAACCACTTGTACGCATGCGTAGAGGTGACGAAAGGGTCTGTACACATCCTGTGACGTTCACGAATGATGTGTGTTGGCCTGGATTGAGGCGTGGTCCCTGGCTGCCATTTTACATTGAACGATTTTCAGCTCGATAGGTTTATTTTCGTGGGAAAGGTAAGATGTTTCGCTGTCACACGTAAAAATTTCTCATTACTCTATATTAATTAATTACTTAGGTAGATCAGGGTTACTAATATAAACAAATAAGATCAATTGTCCGGTTTATTTTAAAAAATAACGAACCACCCGAGTTTTGTGAGGGAGTAAGGCTCTCGCAGATACATATCTAAAGTCTCACGGTTATCTAATTGAAATTTTAAACTAGAAGGGTTTTACGGGTTATAAAAATTGAACAGTTTTGTGGGATTTGATGTGAGTAAATCAGATGAATAATATTTATTTCATATAGATATGGCTGCTATTCGCAAGAAATTGGTCATTGTTGGCGACGGCGCTTGCGGTAAAACATGCCTTCTCATCGTGTTTAGTAAAGATCAGTTTCCTGAGGTGTACGTGCCTACCGTTTTTGAAAATTACGTAGCTGATATAGAAGTGGACGGGAAACAGGTTCGTATTTTTATAAACGGTAAATGAGTTTGACAGTAATAAATGTTTCGTTTTTTTTAATTAGGTTGAATTAGCCTTATGGGACACAGCCGGCCAGGAAGATTACGATCGACTGCGGCCATTATCTTACCCCGATACAGACGTGATTCTCATGTGTTTCAGCATTGATAGTCCGGACAGTTTAGAAAATATTCCCGAAAAATGGACACCTGAAGTTAAGCATTTTTGTCCTAATGTGCCCATTATTTTGGTGGGCAATAAGAAGGTAAGAATATGATTTCTCTTGTTTGTCATTCTCGTAATCAACTCTTGTTATTGTAGGATCTCAGAAATGATCCAAACACGATCAAAGAATTGTCAAAGATGAAGCAGGAACCTGTGAAACCCGAAGAAGGACGGACAATGGCTGAAAAGATTGGTGCTTTCTCATACCTGGAATGTTCTGCTAAAAGTAAGGAAGGTGTGAGAGAAGTTTTTGAGACAGCCACTAGAGCTGCTTTGCAGGTGATTGATTATTGGTCAATTGGATACGGAACGTTTGTCTAAAATGTATGTGAATTTTTTTTTTCAGGTTAAAAAGAAGAAGCGCAGCAGGTGCGCTCTTTTGTAAATCAGTGAGAATTGTTATCAAGGGCGCCTCCTTTTCTAAACTATTTTCTTCGAAATAAAGTGGACTGAATTGATTTTTTACCAACTGTTGAGGCCCGAGGCCCCTGTTTGGTTCCTCGATTTCATTCCTGTTTGCGAAACATTGTAGGCTTATTTTGTATCGCTGCAAGAGAAGACTAAAAACAAAAAAATTTCATAACAATTTTGGGTACACCAAACCAATTAATGGTAAAGACGGAATAGAAAAAAAATAATTGTGGAAATATTGAAGGAACCTATTTTTAGTGTATTCATTTTTGAGCAGTGATACCAGTGTATTAATTACGTTTCTTGTTTTTCTGTTTTCTTTTTAAGGTATTTATGTAATGGAAAAATGTATTCATTCTTTACTATCAAAGATGAACGATCTTGTCAAGTTATTATAGCAGATGTTAGCCAAATAAAGTTTCACCCGATCGTGATTTATACTTCAAAACATACTTTTCACTCTTACCTTTGAAATTACTTTTACTATCAACATTTTTTTTTTTTTTTTTTTTCAAAAACAAAGTTTTATTTTGTTCGATTTATCCATTTTCAAAATTTTGTTTGATATTAGCTTCTTTCCAATACAGTTGGTTTTGACACTGTACTATCGATTATCAGACGGTTCTATTCCTACGATTTTGAATTGGTCGTAGAATATCCATTCATTTTAAAGTGTTGAGACAAATGTTTATTGATTTTAGTGCATTTTTATTGGGAAATTTATTTAAAGCTTTTCCGTTGATAATTCAAGAGAGAGCTACCATAACCACACAATCGCTATTCCAGATAGGAAGAGTTAACGATAACATGAACTAACCATACTATACTGAAAAGTTAAATCTTTATGGAATTAAAAATGCTCAAAGATTTAATAAAATTGCTTGTAATAATTATGTGGCCTTTGGTATTTTTCTAAAATGAGTTTGCGGTTGAAGCCTTGACAAAAGAGTTTTATTACGTCATTTAAATCTTATCTTGGCACTGGGTATATTGTATGACTCACCACACGTTCAAGAAAAAAAATGGGCTAATGCAGTGTGTAATTAATTTTAAAAAATGGAATTTTTTACCATGAAAATACAAACAGTCTTGTGCCACTTGTGGAACTTAGCCAAAATTTTAAATATCCCAGTAAAAGAGGGCTTGGTTTTTAGTTCAGGAGAGAAAAGGGCAAGGTCAATGACATCTGAAAATGAACGTTTATAATTAGATTTTAAAATATTGTATTTTAATTATGATTTGTCCTCGTGTAGAAATTTAAAAAAAAGATTCTACGCATTATGCTTCATATCAATCACTTGCCGCTATCAGGCGCGATTATCGGGTGACATTTATCTCTGTATTCTTTCTGGATTTTCTTATATCTATGCGACTGTCGGAATTAGGTGTGACATGATGACACCCCTCCGAATTTTAATTGTCCTTTTCTGCACTTTAACATACTTTCATTTATCCGTTTCTGCTCCATCACGTAATTAAGAAACGTGTTTTTAAGTTTAAGTAGTTCTACAATTTACTTCTGTAGGCAATAGCTGTGTGAATCAATGCGGCCCCCTCAAGGATCCGTGTCCAGATAAGCAGCGGTGCGTCTATTCTTCATGCCGCTACGAATGTCGAAAAGTACCAGGTATTTAATTTTTTAATTTGTAAATTTAACTTTAATGATCATGTGCTGTGGAAATTTGTTTTAAAGGAGACGACCCTCGTTGTCCAGACCCTAGCTCTTTAGGCTTTTGCACAGATTTATGCAGCCATAATGGAAACAAGGGATGCAAAGAAGGTTCCATCTGCTGTTTTAACGGTTGTGGCAATTACTGCTATGACCCGGAGCAAGAACCAAATGCAACGTGATTTTTTTTTTTTTTTATTATTTATTATTACATAATCGACTGATTTGTTAAATAATTGTTCACGCACTGGACCTCATGGGCGGCGAAACCAAAATAACCCCGTCGCCTCGAACAAATAACATTGGGATATTTCTTTTGGTCGTCTATGAATGAAATAAATATTATTTTACATTTGTAAATCATTTTTTTTGTTGTTTATTACTTTGTACACTTCTTCGTATGTTTCTTCGTCTATTTCGACTGTTGTCACTGTCTCTTCAACATCACCGAGAATCATATTCAGATGTTGGTCATAAGCATTTAAACGACCCCGTAGTTCACGTTCGTTCCTCATTTTTACGTAGATACGTTCATCCAAACTTAAGCGAAGTAAATCAAGTGGTTCTTCGACTGTGTTAGACGCAGGCACCTTTGTAGTGAAAGTAAAAGAATTATTTATCATTGAAGTTTTTTACACTTTAATAAACCCACCTGATCTAGTTCTTCCGCCATTTTGTTCAAATTTTGCGGCAACCGCAATCCCGCAGACGAATGATTAAAAAAAATGAAACCAAACTTGCCGTTTTTATCGTGATAATTTAAATTGGTTTATCTAACTGCAATTTAAAGTAAAGAGTACTATTTAACGTAACATTTTTTTAAATTTTGACTGTGTAATCTTATCAAAATGGCGGCGCTATTTGGCTGAGCGCCACATTTGTAGTGTTGCGGGAGTTGCGGTGTTAGTTCAAGGCTGTTTTCTCGAATTTCTAAATTACTTCTGCGATGAATCCCCTATCTCCCCTTTTAAATGGAACATTACGCCGAAAGCATGAATTGCTCTTGCGAAGACAAAGACTAATTTCGGCTGGAACAAATTTCTTAACTGTTATAGTTTTGTACTTCATTATGTATGTATATAAACAATTCCTATTCTATTAAGTAATTTGTTCTATTTTTAAGGACACACAATTATCTATCAGATTTACTGGAAATCTTTTACGTGCCTTCACAGGGGATCTGGTTCATAGGTACAGGAAGGTTGACGTTATTTTAAATTCAATTACAGAATTTTCTATATTTACAGAAAGACTTTTAATAACTATTTTTTCGACAAACGTGATGGTAAATTTATTCAGTTATGCAAAACTAAGCCTGCTTTACACGCCAGTAGTGCTCAATTCCAAACAAAAGAAGCTTTTAGATGTGAAAGAGATTGGTTCCGGATTTATATTCCAAACACCAGGTGTAGTAACACCGCAACTAAAACGCGCGTTGTCACCAACATTTATTGGCAGTCCATTCATATCACCACTTCAGTTTAACTTATCAGGAGAAAACAAGTAATACGTGTTTTAATATTCGCTTAAATATAACTGAGTCAATTTTTTATTTACAGTTCTAATGATTCTATTAACGCTTGGCAATATTTTCAACCACAAGTTGGATTGCCTGCTAGATGTGATTATACAGACCTAAATAGATCGCGATCAAAAAACTCATCTCATAGTGATGTGGAGGAAAAGAGTATAAGTGACGAGGAATCATTGTATATATATTTGAAAGAGCATGAAGAAGCAGAAAGAAAAAGTCTTAATGGTATAAAATAAGAAAAAAGTGTATACACAGCGTAATATAAAAACATGAGATTAAGTTTTGATAACATAACATCAAAAATTGATCTACTATTAAGTTGATTTATTGATCTGAGGGATGAAAAAAGAAAAATCTTGGGTTTAGCAATTGTTCTGCACATCCCGTAGATTTTCATAAGTTTAAGATAAACTTTAAAAGTCTTAATTTTGTTTTTCCAAAAATTTTAGAGAGTACCTCGCCTCAAAAATCTTACTATGGTTATAGACCTAGTTCTTGTGATACATCAAACAATTTACGAAAATATGCGTATCAATTAGCAAGCCGATCATCCCAAATATCTACACACCGTCCTGATGATTCCGATCTTGGTTTCCAAATGAATACATCGGCTGATGACATTTGGTCACGTTTTGGGGTGCCGGAAAAAGAAGTAGGAACGTTGACTAAAAATCTTAGACAGGTTAATACGAAAATGTTGATGAAAATAAGATGTTTATGTAACATTTAAAATGTTTATATATTTTTAGTGGATTTCGCTTACAATTTTAAACAGACTAGTTAATGAAATAGACCTAATTAATGGTACATTACGTAAAATGGGATCAACCGATTTACAGATTGGAGGTAAATATTTTTATTTTTTAAAATTTTATTTAATTGCTCACATTTTTTATTTTCAGATGTGAATTTAATAGCTTTGAGACAAATTGCTTCGAATAAAAGTCGAGTGATTCCTACCTTAAGCGTCCTGCTGCCTTATTTAGAAATATCTCCTAATCAGGAGTATGTCGTGAAAAGAATAAGAGGTGAAGAAAAATTTCATTTTAAAATAAAACATAAACTGAAAATATTTTAACAGATTTGGCTCGTGGTGGGTGTATGAGCGAATTCGTGTGGAATGGAGGAGGCAATTTTAAAGGAAGGCCATGGTCTGATCACCTACCTACAGACACCGCGGTACGGAATAAAAAAAAAATAAAATTTCAAGACTTGACACAATTTTTTGTATTTTTCTTCAGATTGTTATGCACGTGTTTTGTACTTACTTCGATTCACGTCTTCCCCCTCATCCAAGTTACCCTGATGGGAAAACATTCACTAGTCAGTGTTTGGTACGATCCCCGATCAAACCCGGTTAGATAATCCTTGAAAATTTTTCAAATTCCTTCCGCTAAATTAGCCGATTAATAACAGTAATTATTTGACTCAAGTTCTAGGGAAACGTAATTTGTGTTGCATGTGCCAAACTCGCCTTTTACCTCCCCATTACAAATTGATTACTGGTGATGGGGTTTGGGATACAGCCAAGGTAACTAGGCCACTGCTTGGAGTAAAAGATCATTGAGATAAATATTCATTTTCAGGGCCGCAATAATTTATTTCATACCATTCTTTTGTTTTTGCTTCACGTTAAAGTTAAAGAAAAAGGAATGCTCGGGTATAAAAAACAATAAATTTAAAAAAAAAACCGTACATTCTTTAGAATTTTTATTTAATTTGTGTATTGCAGTCAAGTCAACTTGGGCTTATCAGGTATCAACATACTTTGGATTTTAGACATCAAATAATTGTTTTAAAATTTTTTTTTACCATTGTTAATTTTAAATACAGTTTGTTATTTTGTTTTGAAATTAAATGCCGAATTACATTAAGCCATAGTCTGATTTCTGCTCTGTTTGATGTGTCTTTTGGAGTTCCATAACCCCTCAGGGCATTTTGACGTTCCCTTCCCCTTCCGGCCCATTCATTGTGGACTCGCCTTTTACCTGACGCGCTTCACCTGGTTCGTCCGTGGGTTTGTCCTAATCTCCTCCTCCCGTAGAAATGCCTTTCTTTTGTTAAAAGTATCGTAACATAATGGACTCTACGTCTGGTGCATTCGACGCCGCCACAACAGACGCATGGAGTGTACAATTGTGACAAATCGGGCCACCCATTATTTGCATGAAGGCGGATACATTCCACAAGTGAGTGGCAAGTTTAAAAACTTAAAAACTGTCCCTTCTTTTATATCCTTGCCCTTGCTTTCAAACTCTCAAATGGATTTCATCTTTGATCATTGCCATTTCTGTGCGCAAACCTTGACTACAGGTCAAAAATGAATCATAATGTTTTACCATACCCGGAACTAATAGCCAAAACTGTTTACATTTTATTTTTATTTAAAATTTTCAAAGTTTTTTTTTTCTAGCCTTGACTAAGCCCTGTACTTTTTCAAACTGAGGACCCCCATATCCACCATTACATTACTTAATTGCTAAGTTTAGGATAATAAGTCGTATGGTTGAAAGAACATCTGAGGAAATTGCATGTGGAGGGGGTCTCTAGAGTTGCATTTGTAGGTCCAGTCCACCTGAGCGCGTCTCTGTCCTAATGCCCTGTTGAAGGTCACTTGTCATTTTCTGATGGAGGTCATTTATTTCTCTCGAGTTTGTTGACTGCGTTTAAGTCAAGCTGATTTTTGCAACTTTATTTTTCCTTTTTCTTGTAATGGCTGTTGAAGGTCGATTACCAGGTGACCTTTCTCTAGAGAAAGAAATTCCTACGGAGTGAAGCTCCTATAAAATTTACTTGAAGCAAAAATTGCACCTGGAAGTAATGAAAAAGAAATTATGTTCAGCACGATTTTGTTAAGTTTTGTCATGAATACTAAATACGGTTGACCTCACTTTTGTCTTCTCATTTTATCGCTTGTGTTAAAAGTGGTAAATATTTTTTTTTCTTTCACATTTTTATGTAGCCTCCGAGTCCAGGTTACCAACGTTCCAGATGAGGGCATGGCAGGTGTTCTCCTCATTCAAAATTCGACTTTTTTTATAATTAAAATTAGGAGCGACCGAGCCCTAAAATGACCGTACGCCAAATCCGTGATAGTGTAGTAAGTTTTAATTAAAATTCTTTTACTGTTATTTAAATTCTGATATTTTTCCTCGTCAGATGTCATCATGACAACAAAATGGTGGTTGTTGTTAAGTTTCGTTTTGTTTGTTTGGCAAGGCCAGGCAAAACGTTTTAACATCTCACGACATTATCAAGGTGATATCTATACTCTAACAGACGGGAAATGTCGTTCAGATTTTTGCCATGGCAATGGTAATCGCGCAGCTCCTATTCCATGGGCTACATGTCAATGCCAGTGTTTACCCGCGTCTCCCGTTTTTAGAGAGGATATTGGAAAATGTGTCGGAACCATCTCAGGTTAGGAAAAAAAATTTATTTAATTTATTTAATTCTTCCAAAATAATTGTTGAATTTATAGAATGCGGTGAACACATGGCCGTGTTTGTAAGTCCCGCATTTACAGAGAGTGTACCGTTTGTTTCGTTACCCGAAAAATACAGTTTACTATATCCTACAGCGGAGATTTCTCTAACGGGTCAGTGATCTTTTTTTTCAATTTAAATGCATAGCTAACCCTTTGACCTCAATATATCTTGATTTTGTCAGACCCAAGCTTCGCAGCCGTAGGGCCAAATATGTGCGTTCTCACGTATCTCAAGGTGTTGGGTGAAAATGGGTGGGAAGAAGTAGAACAACTCAGCAACGAAAAATCACCTACTTTTAAAGCTGTTGGTGAATCCGGAAAACTTTTCTTACAAGTACTTTATCATTTAGTTCATAACCGCTGACACACTATAATAAATTATACTCAGTTTACAGGTGACATAGACATGAGAAAACGTTTAAGTTCAGGGCTTGTTATGGTGGACGTTTCGTGTGAACGTGAAACGGCTTTAACGGCTACTACTACGACGGCCAGTGTTCAAAGCAAATATTGTATAATATTTAGAGTGGATAATTTTTCAGGTTTGTGGTTACTCGAAAATTGCCTCGTTTAAATATTTATTTTGTAATTTGGTGTTTCAGAATTGGAGAATGTTGTTACTCGAACCAACGATTATGTAATTGTCGGTTTGTGTGTTGGTTTATTAGGGGTGACGTATGTAGGAGCTGTAGTTATTTATCTGCTTGTTCGGCGCCAGAAACGACATCGGGCGATCAGAAAAAGCTCTGAAGTGCCATCGTGTGAATTAGGCATTGATAACCCAGCCAGTGATCCTCAGTATGAGTTTGTAATGGATACAAATGAAGAATTGTTGAATAGTAAAAGTGATGAAGCGACATCGAAAATTGTATGTATTTTCAGCTTTTTGGTTTATTTTGCATATGTTTAACTAATGTGTTTTTAGGTGGAAAAATCTGCTGGAAATAACGATGCAATGCAGTCAGTTCGAGTGGAATGTGTACCGTTATCTGGTCTACAATTAGAAACCAAAGTTAGCAAAACAGATTTTATACAACTGAAACGACGATTATTGTTTGATCCGTCATTTTTGAATCCTGATGTTTTGGATTCCCCGTCACCTGCTGCTGTAGAGTTTCTAACTAGAGTACGAGAAATGATTACTGTTGCCAAAAATAGAATTAGAAATGGAAGATTTATGCCAACATTAGGAGCAATACAAGAAGAGTCTCGGGTAAATAAATATTCACTCGAAACATGGCATTTATAAAATTACTAGAAACCTTTGAATAACAATGTAAAGAATGTTTAAGAAGGTTCCCTTGTATGGTACAGAATACCACCGCAGGAGTGCGCTCTTGACTAAGCACAATCTGGTGGTGACATTTTGTATATTTTTATGTTAGGTGTTTTTCTATATTATAATGTTTTTATTTTAAGTTTCTATCTAATCTGAAATAATATTTAACCTATATTTAATTACTTGACACCTGATTGGTTTTTAACAATTTTCTAAACTGCTTCTATTGGTCGGATAGGATATGTATTGCTTCGATACAGGGGAGGTCCTTTTTTGTCTCAATACAAGGATAAACTTAAAACTAAAAGTAAAATATTTATGAATGTTTATCAAAGGATATGAGTAGATTTTTGAACCAATTCCACTCAACTTAACCAAGAATTCTTTTCAATTTTTTGATATTAATATAATTTATTTATCTTTACCCATCAATCAACTATCTTGATTGCACACTTAAATGGATGTAAAAAATTGTGGGTCAATAAGCTAAGTAATTTAAAGTCCATAACTGAGACTAATTTGTAAGCAAAAAAATGTGATAACTTCTTTTTACTTACTTACCACATTAATTCTGTCCTGATGACACATTTAGATATAACAATCGAAAAAGTTGGAAATTTATTCAAATTTATTAAGACATTTTCAACTCGTTCTTACAGATGCTGAATAATGAATCACACGAAATTGGCGGCCATATAAATGAAGCATTTGGACTACAAATGAGCGAGGTCTTTGACGAAGAGGCCACCGAATTCGGCCTTGTAGATGACGATGACCGATTTACATTTCTTGCTCGCATACCTGAAGACAAAATGTTAACTGACAACTACGACGGCCTTTACGATTTCGACAGTTTCCGCCAGGAAATGGTAAAAAAAATGCAAAAGAAACGTCGAGAACAAATGACAGCCAACGAGAAAACTTCTTCCCAGGATCCAGAATACGACGACTGGGTGAATGATCAAGAGGAAAATAGCAACAAACAAATTGACTCAATAGATCCATTCAAAGGTCAATCTGGACCAACAAATGGCCGATTTTCTCGGGCACTTATACTCAAACAAATGGAGAATGGCGACTCATTATATGATGTCCCCAATTCTTCTGATACTCGTCCAATAAGTTCATATTTATTTGGCGATGAAACAACGAATGGTAAACCAAAACATCAACTTAACTCTGAACTTAAAGTTAACGGGGTTGAACTTAATCATACTGACGATTCAGGTTACCACAGTGGAGATTCTGAGTTGCCTAATAAAGGATTAAGTAAATGTGCTTCCAATTTAGCATCTGTAAGAACTATTTTATCTCTGAACAAAATTCCAGAATCATCATCTGATAATGTGCAACAAGTGACTATAGGACAATGGTTAAGTGTAGGTGAAGGGGACGATCAACTTGTGATTGATTATGATAGAATTAATCGTTCCAGTTCCAATTTCTCTGAAACGGATTTTTCAGCTGTTGCTTTTATGTCAACATTGGAGTCAACTATGAACTTGGATGATGAAATTGAATCTTCGTCTAGTAGTGATTATTCAGATTCTTTAGAGGGCACACCTGTTCTTAGATAACCTTTCGCCGACTCTTATTTTGAAATGCATTTATGAATTTTAACTTATTCGATCTATTGACAAGTACTAAGTTGAAATTAGTTTCAGTTCCTTAAAACTTGTTTATTCTTTTAATTCAAACTGACCGAACAGAGTGAGTGAAATTACTAACTCTGGGATGTAATATGTGGATTTTATTTATGAATTTAAGCAATCGACCTGGTTACTTTTAATAATGCCATTGTCCAATCTCATAATAAAAAAATTAACATTTCTAGTTTTGTCATTTTTTTCGTTTTGTTTTCTGAAATTTTATCTAATGAGAATTGGTATTTTTATCAGTTATGATAAAATTTTTATCAAAGTTGTCTGAAAATTGTTGGTTATTCCATCAAAAGAGGGAATCACTGTTTCATATGCAAAAAGTTCTGTAATTGCCCTTTCTCTTGTAAACATGATGTTTTACAAGAGTTGAATTTTCTAGACCTTTTCATTATTTGAAATAAACTATTGTGGAACCTTGGCGTAAAATCTCATTGTGAAAAGTTTTTTTGCGCAATAAGAATTAATTTTGAAATCTCTGAAGTGAATTTTATCCGTTTTATAAACAAAATTGCAAACAAATAAATTGATTTCCTACTTCAAATTCAAATTAGGGTAAGGGCCAAATTCCATCTGAGTCTATATAGAAAGTTAATTTGAAACTTTTGGTTTCCATTTAGAAACCAGCTAATTTTAATAAATTTAATAAATTGGACTTAATTAAACAAAATTTTTTGTAAAATAATCAATGTTTTAACCAATCAGTGGTTTCGTATTATTTCATTGGCTTGTTGAATGTCGTGTTAATTTGGTAATTCGGACACAAGAATGATGTGGCTTTAAAATTTTATCTTATTTCACTGCAACTCATTAATCGATTTTTATAGTCTCTGTAACATCTACGTGATTTTTGCCTGCATGAATGATAAGATTAACTAGTGGGGCTGTAGATTCCGTAAATTTACTTTAGCTGTAGTTCATTGATGCTCTGTTGCAAGACACAAAAAAATTCTTGGGCGTGAATTTATACTAAATTTTCCCTAATACAAATTCTACAAAAAAAAAAAAAAAAAAAAAAAAAAAAAAAAAAAAAAAAAAAATCGAAATTTTTTTAATTTTTATGAAACAAATTGGAAAATCTAGTGCAAGAACCCAGTTCTTCAGACGTAATAACTCAAATTTTTTTTTAACTTATATATCCTCCTCTAAACGACCCGTCTTGACCTAAATTGGGTTCTTTACACATATCCCCTAACTTTTCAGGTTCTTTCCGCATTCCTCCCTCACTGCCCTAACTTTTTTTTTTTTTACGAAACTAAATTTTAAAAATTCATTGCCTTTAGTTATTTTTACATTTGCTATTACCAACACCTATTGACAATTTCCAAAGTTTTCTATTTTGAACTGATTTTTATTTTGCATTTATTTTTATTTTGAATTGGTTTTTATTTTGCATTGATTTTTATTTTCCTTCTACGAATAACATTTTAAACCAAAATTACGACGAACTCTACTTGTTCCTTAACAATGCGGATTTGTTATTATGCAAATGGTTTTGTATGTTGTCAACAGATAGCGTTAAGAACGATTGTAGAACATGCCAATTTCCGGTTAACTCGGGCCTCCATAGCCATCACATAATTCTTTGTTGATTCCTTAGTAAAGAAGTCCTTTAAAATTTTATAAATTATTTTATGACTATATAGGTTAATGTGGATTGCATTTGTACCTACAGACAAATTAAATAATAAGCAGAAAGTACAAATTTCCGTTTTACCGGAAGTTGATCTGCCTTGAATTCGATACATGCGCCCTCGTTGTGGACAGATTTTACAGTACTCGTTACTCTTAAATATTCGTACTTTGACTTTATACCTGCGAACCATATTACGTATTTCTTTGTCCGTCCTTTTTATTCTCAATAGGTTACACATACCAAATAATGCTCATTTTATAAAAATTATAGTTTTTTTTCTATTTACGATAAAATCCGGAACGTTTTAAAAATAATTAGAAAAATATTACACAAACGAAAAATAATAGGACAACTCAAGAATTGAAGTTTTTTATAATTTTAAAAAATTATTTTTATTTCAAAAAAAAAATCTCTGAATTAATAAATAGTTAATTTTTAATATATACAGAACAAAATTATCGTATTATATTTAGCTTCTCAACCCAAATTAAAAATTTCAATTTATATAAAGTACAGTACACGTAAGATTAACAGCAGTTTCTGCCACTTTCCGTTTCAGCCAACCACCACCAGACGGCGCTTTGCCCATTGGCAGGTTATTCGGCCATTTTGTATGCCAGCGTAGTAACTTAAGGTGAGCCTAGATCTGTTGGTGGAAAACGTCTTTGGAAAGGTAGGATGTTCTTTTAAGAAATCGTATATTACTGACATGTATTTAAAACTTATTTCCCAAACTAAAATGATTTTAAACTTATTATAAACGTAACGATTAATCAGGTTCAGTTTTGCCAAGAGACGCAATCGAAATTTTCCACGAACGCGCAGGAAAGAATGTTCTAGGCTTATTATAAATTTAGTCCTTCGGCGCTATTTTATTTCGTAATTACGTACTTCAACTATTTCCCTATTATAAATGATTTTGTTGTTAAACCGGTAGTCAAAATTTCTAATAATTTACGGAAAAGAAAATATCATTTTCGTGCCAATTTTTTTTACTGTCTTTTTTCCTTATTGATTGCAATTAATTCGATCTTGCAGCGTACCCCAATTTTATAATAAGTGACTAAAAATAATGCTATTTTAAAAATTGTTTTGGCTAAGCAACATTAAACTTTAAATGTTTTGTAGAAAATTTCACCCCATGTATTAGATAGAGACTTCGAGCCATCTGGCCCATCCAGTCAGCAAAGCTCGATTATTTCTGATAATTTTGATTGCCACATGGATTATAATTTTATCTTTAATTTGCAGAAAGAAAATTTCGGTATGGGACTGAACAAATTGGTGTAATAATTGAACAATCCGTACACTTAAGAAGTAAATCGCCAAGAAGTAACTGCAACTAGTCACCTATTATTAGGTAATTCGAAATTTGATATGTAGTCCACTATGTGTTTTACTTACTACTATTGATATTGTAGAGCTACCAAAAAAAAAAAAAAAAAGACAAAGGAACCGTGATCCACGCGCTCTGCGCAAAGTTTGTAAGTTCGATCAAAACTGTTCTCACAAGTTAAAACTAACTTATTATATTGAACTTGACAGTCTTGTTCCTTGATTAATGGCTCCCAAGACGCAAACCTAAACAATAATCTGCTCCTTTCACCAATTCATTGTATCAAATTGTTAAACTTCCGGTTAGTAATTACTATTTAGCATTTTTCAATTTTCACGAATCTTACTCACCTTTTTTTTTTTTTAAAAACAGAAAATAGCACTTTAAGATGGAGACCGCAGTCTGATAATCGAAGCTTTTTGATATAATCGTGGTGTTACGTGGGCAAAACCTGCTGCTTTGGCAGTCGTTGCCATGAATATCACTAGCTAAACGGTTACCAACTGCACAACTTAAACCATTTCAGCAGCCTGCTGAATTTACCATTGCAGATTTGTTTAATGCTAAGAGCCTGGTAAAATTCATGGCGTCACGTTGAGAAAATCAATTGCTTTGGCAGTCGTTACCATGATTATCTTGACCACTTAGTTAACGGTCTGCTTTGGTTGGTATCGGAGTCAAACGTTTTTGCGGTTCATAAGAATGTAAGGGGAAAGACAACCTTTGAAAACGTTTCCCGTAAGTTTTCTTAAGCCCTGAAAATCGGCACTCTCTCGACTTCTTTTAACCTAGGTACTTTATTTAGGGCAGAGAAATGGAGTACTTATGGCGATATCGATTCTTTGGCATATAAATCCATCCAGTACAGGTATGAGTTTAAAGAAAATTAAATTTCAAAATTTTATACTTAAAATAATTAATTTTAAATTAGTAAGCCAAGTCAGTTGAATACAATGATCTTCAATTCAATGTCGATTGTCGAGTGTCAAGGCAAATGGTAATAAATTGTATTTTTGGAAAAGAAAAAAAAATTTTTCTAAACTAGTTTTTACAGATGATAACTGTTTCCTGCAAAACGTTGAAGGTTGAAGCTTAATGCTTCTGTTAGGTTTGTCCTACTTAAAAGGTAAAAGTTTTTATATTTTCTTAATGCTGGCTTAAAATAGTTAGCAAATGACACTATCGTTTTTCTTTTTCATATTCTCATACTCATCACCATTTCATTTAGCCGAATACGTTTTGAAATGCATTGTTGAAACCATAGCCAAATGGAAATATCAAAAATTCACAGGACGCGTGAATAAAATTAATTGCTTCGGCAATCGCCCTGTAGTTACCATTGGCTGTTTGGCTAAACTTTGCAAGGACTAATCATAATGTATCCCCCTTGGCGAACTTTACTTCACGGGGTTTACGTTGGTTAAACCAGCTGCATGCAGTCGGTCACCTGTGATATACAAAGTCGCCTTTAGTATTAAATTTTAAATGTCAGTTTAGCGTGTGAGTTTAGTTAATCATTTAAAATTTCCTTTGTTTGCACGATAAAATTTTTCACAATCATGTTTGCATCACTTTCATTATCATTTATTTCATGAACGTTTTTGATTGAATAAAGACAATAAAATAAAGATTTTTATAAATTGTTTTATGATAAAAGTTTATGCATTGTTTTCATGTTTGGTTTCTTTTTGCATAATTGCTGCCGCTGGGCGAGCCGAGAAATAGTGAAAAAAAAAAAAAAAAAGACAATAAATGGTACGTCTCTTTACTACTGCAATAACGAAATCTAATGAAAAACTATTCAATAGGCCTATCCAATTAAACTACGTATTGAGTTGGGACATAGCGAATTAACCGTAATCGTGAGGTAAGCGAAAAAAGTTAAAATGTAGTATTTGCGTAACAAAGAATTTTGCAGGTTTTTGCATTGTACGATCGCACGAACCGCGCTGATAGAAAACAGTCAAAAGAAGATGATCCTTTTAGTCTAGCGTACAATTTCGTTAAACCAATCCCACTGAGAACTTAGTATTTCGTCGACGAGTGACGATTAACAAGTGGTATTGGTATTTTTTTCTAGCCAGATATGTTCAAACCGATCACCATAGAACAACATCGGGTCAACATCCACTGGTGGTTGATCAATGTTTGAAGTCACGGAGTTACGTTGGTTAAACCAGCTGCTTTTGCAGTCGTTTCCGTGATTGAAATCATTGATTATTAGCTGCAAATTCATTGTTGTCACCAATAAAGCATCATTGGTAGTGGGGTCACGTAGGTGAAAAACCACTGCTTTGGCAGTCGTTCCCATTGAAAATCATTGCTTTGGTCGACATGAATTGCAGTTCAGCGTAGGTACTTGTGTTATTCCATTTTCTTTCGTATTTGGCAATGCATGTTTAAGCGTTTTAACGTTTATCTTTAACAAGTTAAAATGAAATAGGCAATAATCAGGAGCGTAATGACAATTCACACTTATATAAAATTTAAAAGTATTCAAGTTCAGAAATTGGTTTAAAAAATAAGTTTAAATGGTTCAGTCAATATCAGGACTTAGTAATGTGAGAGTTTTACATAAGCCCCTTTAAGTTGAAGCGCAAAGACAAGGCGAAAAAAGCAGTAACCAATCGGAAGTTTCATGGCCGCGTTGGTTTAAACCAGTTGCTTCGGCAATCGCCCATGATTAACCATTGACTAACTGCGAGCAAATTGTTAAGGTCTTTTTATGGTGAAGTGTTATACACGGGCTTACGTTGGTAAAACCATCTGCTTAGCAGTCGTGCTCGTGAAAATCGCCATTACTTGCATAGCTAATTAAAGCTGTTTAAAAGTCCAGTGATCATATAATTACCATTTGGACAGGCAAAAGACTTAAATTTGCTGATTATTGATAGCTATTGTAACGCATGTAAGCTAGTTAACAAGTAAGCAAGCGCATTTCGGCTAGTTGGTAGATAGTTACACTTACAAGATTTTAACATGTAAAGCTTTAGTCAGGACCATCCATTGCAATATAGCCTATTGTCCTAGTTGTTGCCATCAAAAAAATTGTTGGTAAGTAACTCCTAAAGTAAACTTATATCAAAATACCTAATGTGAGTAATTTTATGCTTCAGCTTTCTAAGAGGTTCTATCCTGTCTGGAGCATGATTACTACCACAACAGAGAAGCGAACTGAAGTAATATTTGTTCGTCATACTGTAATGCTTTGTTAACATGCTGAAATTAAAATCATTCTTTCTTTTACTAGTCCAACCAGTTGTGAAACTAGCAAATCCTCTGGATGATCGGCATGATCATGATTGCATTTAGTGTTGACTAATGACAGACAGTGCAGCTAAACCATTGAACATTTGATAGCGTAATTCTTGGTTTCACGTTGGTAAAACCAGTTGCCGAAAGGCAATCGTAACCATGGTGTTACCGTAAGGTTTGAATATTTATTCTTCAACGTAATTGCAACAAACTTTAGTATTTTTTAGGCTTGAAACCACCTGCATTTATAACCTACTATGAGTGGTAAGAACAGTCTCCAATGTCTTCAGCAAAAACAATTTATGAGGTAATTCATGAAACTTTTGTGGAAACTTTGGATGGCGTCTAACTACTCAAATTTTGCAGTTTTTTCCGTGGATAGAAAGCATTCTGAGTCTATCTAGAAGGAGGTGTAATTAGCAAAGTACAGGTAATTAGTGAATACATCTCCTGAATTAAGATACTGAATCATTTTACTCTTCTGTAGGAAATGGTTCCACATAAACTCCAGTATGACCTAAAACCGTTACAGCCACACTAGTTGGTGACTAGTATTGGCAATTAAGGCAGTTTTTGGAAACCAATGCCCTTTTGCGTAAACCGTTTATTCGCATAGTAACGCGTGGGTTAAACCATTTGCTCTGGCAATCGCTATTATGCTTTTTACCTTTTGGGTTGTTGGTTGACAACTCTGCATGCTAATTGCAAAACGTGAAGCACAGTAATCAACTAACAATGTTTTTTCAAGTGTTCATCGCAGGACAATTACGGTTTTGCCGCATCCAAAACTTATACTTATACGTGAGGTAATCTTAGTTATTTTTAATTGATGGCCAAAAATTAATATTTGCAATTTCATATGCAGGACATTGATGACATCAAAAGCACGAAAGAAGGTTAGCTGTTACTTCTTGTTAGCCTACAATTAAGGTCCGAAAACTTTTACTTCTACATATACTTGAGGTAATCTTAGTTATTTTTAACTGATGATTAAAAATTAATATTTGCAATTTCATATGCAGGACATTGATGACGTCAAAGCACGAAAGAAGGTTAGCTGTTACTTCCTGTTAGCCTTCAATTAAGGTCTGAAACTTCTACTTATACTTGAGGTAATCATAGTTATTTTTAACTGATGATCAAAAATTAATATTTGCAATTTCATATGCAGGACATTGATGACGTCAAAGCACGAAAGAAGGTTAGCTCTTACTTCAGGTTAGACTACAATTAAGGTCCGAAAACTTCTACTTGTACTTGAGGTAAACTTAGTTATTTCTAATTGATGGTCAAAAATTAATATTTGCAATAGCATATGCAGGACATTGATGACGTGCAGCACGAAAGAAGATTATCTGTTACTTCCTGTTAGCCTACAAAATCATTTGTCAATTGGGAAAATAAACATGGGAGACACGTTGGTGAAACCAGTTGCTTAGGCAATCGTTACCATGTATTTTACCATTTGATAAAGATTTCCAACGGTTAAAAAATATATATCAAATGCAAATAGGTACATTAAATGCGCTGTTACTTAAGACTATTTAGTTAAACAGTCATCTATTGTAGAACTTAAATAACAACGGTTTCAAACCACATTGGATAAACCCATTATAGAATCCGAATGATATCGTCAGGTAATAAATGATAAATAAAGTGTATATTAAGTCGTAGAGTATTCTAAATTTGTACGTTTCCCAGGAATGACACAGCGTTACCACCTTTGAAGTTCTGTTGTTTGGAGTCAAAAGTTCGAGGTATAAACTCTACACAATGAAATGCAAGTAAAACGATTTTGTGTAGAGTGTATCAGTCCCGAAGTTATAATTGGTTTAATAGTTTTGATTATCTTAGTTTGCATGTTATTACAATGAACAAAATTTTGTCATTGCGAATTGTTTATTTGCAGGAAAAATGCAGAAAGACGGGATAATAAGAGATGTGTAATCAACCTTCAAAGGTTCACTTCTATTGCTTAGAATTAATTTTACAATTGAACCATTTAGTAAAAATTGTATAAAAGCCATGAGTCAAATAGTGAATTGCACGGTATCACGTGGGTAGAACCAGTTGCTACTGCAATCGTTACCGTGACTAGGTGGCTCTTGGTGTAGACTATTTCCCAAAGACTTAAAACATTCATCAAAGTTACTGCCAAAGCCGACCATCCAAGAATTTTTTATAGTAATTTTGGCTATACTTTTGCTAGGTTTAGATGTATGTCAAGAGTACGATTTCTTCAAAACGTTTGATAGAAAATATGCCTTTTCTCCAAGGTGACATTTTTTCGTATGCAAGATGTTAGATCCATCAATTTACATTTTTTAAATTTTTAGCAGCGTTCTTTTGTCTTCCCGTACGTTTGAACAATAACCAAGAA
The DNA here is from genome assembly GCA_034686365.1 of Pachymerium ferrugineum. NCBI lineage: Eukaryota > Metazoa > Arthropoda > Chilopoda > Geophilomorpha > Geophilidae > Pachymerium > Pachymerium ferrugineum. The sequence continues at coordinate 176,052 of JAQGAS010000011.1, forward strand.
GAGGATATGGGCCATACACTTTAAATTTTTAAATTTCAAATTTAATTTTAGTTTGACGTATAGTTAATTGTATGACTATCCTTTATACTTCCATCTCCCCTTCCCATATCATAACCTTGTCCTTTATGTGTGGCCACAAAAGGTAGGTGCAAATTATGAAATAAATGAATGTACGAAGAAAGAAGACTTCAGAAGATAAAGAAGTTTTTGTGAAGTTGAAGATAAGCATTAAGCAGCTGCCTAAATATGAACTTATCAAAAAGTATTGTCAAATATTGAAAGAGTTATTGACGCTGTTTTGTTAGAAGATTTGATACTGCGAAGAAATAGAATGCACCATTAAGTCGTCTTCTAGAAGAAATAGGTCATTATGAAGATTACAGAAAAAAATTCAACGCAGTAAATTTAATTGCACACATTGAAGTTTAGAAGATAAAGCTTATTTTGAAAACTACTAAAAAAATTCAACACAATAAATTTAATTTCACACCATTGAAGTCTGGAAGATACGGGTCATTTTGAAGACAACAGAAAAAATTCAACGCGCACACAGTTAACTTAATTCCTGCAAATTAAAAGTGTGAAGACTGCACCGCAACTCATAATTGGAAGTTATAATCCTAAATATGGAATTTTAAAGAAATATAATTCAGCAGCTTAACTGATTAAAATTTCGAAATTTAGCTGGAAAAAGAAAAACGTTTTCTATTGCAGTGCAAATTGAAGTAACCGTCAAGAACAATTTACATGAGTTGACAGAATTTATGAGATCGAGATTGTTTTTTAATAAGCGGAAAGTAAAAGAATTTCAAACTGCACAAATAAACGAAAAGTAGAAGAGCTTTCAAACAACTGCACGAATAAACGAAAAGTAGAAGAGAACTGCACGAATAAAGGAAGAGTAGAAGAGCAACTGCACGAATAAACGAAAATCTGAAAAATTTTCAAACAACTGCACAAATAAATGTCCTCGTATTCACCAAAAAAGAAACCATACTGCAAAAGCATGAAAATTATAAACACTATGAAGAAACGAAAAGAAACAGCAATTTCATGCCTTCATATAACAAGCAGGGCAAGACTAATAAGACTAGAATGAAATTAATTTTGGGTTTCAACAGCATAGAATCTCCATATTGAAAGAACTCGTCACAAGAATTAAGAAGGATTCCGAACAAAATAGACAATGAGACTGACAAACTGTATTTAGAAGAACTTTATTGGAAGACTATGAAGAACCGAAAACGCAAGAAAAGCAACCACATTGAAGCAGAAAAAATTTAACCTACACAAGTTTTAATAAGAAAAAAAAAATAAGGAAGGTTATAAAACACGCTAGTATCTGAATGAAATTGTCAACTAGGCCCAATACAACCCTACTGCTGCACTAAAACGATACTATTTTATTTAGAAACTTGCAGAAACTAGTAGGCCGTTCAATAAATATTGTCAAGGGTTACAAATTGGACATAGAATCACCACTAGAGGCGCTACTATCGGTACTACTTAAGTAAGTTCTAAAGAGCTGTGAGTGATGCTAAAAATACGACACTGAAGCCTCTAAAAAGACCAATTTTGTAAACAAGATTAGGTATTCTAAGAGCTATGAGAAGTGAAAATACGACAACGAAGCTGATAAAAAAATCCAGTTGGGTGGAAAACGAAAACATGTGGGCCGGCCAGAAGAGATGCAACTATGAAGGAAAGGTTAAAAAATTTAGCAAGCAAGAAGTTTAACTTGACCGCTGAACGTTATATCGGGTAAGAAGGGGAAGAAATTGGCTTCCTAGTTTCGGTTTGTAAGTTATGCAGAAAAGCAAATTAACTTCGAAGATTCGACACCAAGAGTCGCCACTATCGCTGTTGCCTGTAAAGATTTGACACCAGAAAGCGCTAATGTTGCGATTGTTTGCATAGATATGACGCAGCTGCAGCGATGGGTGGGAAAGTTGAAATGGTAGTTTAGCTTTTCTAAACAAAATGTCGTATACTTTAATACAGTATCATATAATTAAATGGGTCTGGGCTTAAAAAACAGGAAATAATGCAGGATGGATAAATTTAAATAATCAACCAAATTCAAACTAAAGCATGAGAACGAATTCGTTACTTCGCGATTAAACGTGGGGGGAAGGCCTACGAAGAAAAAACTAATGGTAAGTTAAGTTTAAAGTTGATATAAAATTACAGTTTTGGATGAAGAAAAGAAGAGGCCAATTGGAGGTAGGGTCAATGGAAAACTGAAAATAAATTACAAAGAAGCTGCAATACCAATGTCAAATATGAACTTAAAATCAGAATATTTAGTTTAATATTTATATTTAAGTCATCTGTAATATCGAAACCACTTCATGTAACTGAATATTTCGCCGCAACATTCATGAACAGCAAGAAGGTAGGTGAAAACCAATACTTGCACGTGGGGGTAAATTACGGCAACTGCAATATAAAATCAAATTTCGCCAATGATTACAGCCTGAAAGCGGTCAAATTCAATTTGCTCTTTCTCTAACAACTAGATGGCAGTACTAATTTAATAATCTTGCTAAAATGCAAAGTTAAATCTGAATTTAAATAACCCGCATTTATTGTGCATATTACATTTATATTGAGTGGGCTACGAAGGCAAAAAAAATTATTTTGCAGGTAAGATTTCACGATTGTATTTCGAAAGGGCTATGCATATTAGTGGAAATTGTTTGAACATTTTTATTTACATTTACAATTTGGCAATTGTAATTGTATTAAACTTAAACCATTATTAATAGGTGGCGTGCAAAGTCGCCATTAATGTGCAATGCACATTATTTTGAGCATATATTTAAACCTGCTGATTTGCAGATGTTAATATGCATTGACGTTCGTTACTCTACCAAAGTACTGGTGCGGTACTGAATAGTTTTGAATAACTGCTGGTAGCCCTAAGCCTTTTAAGACGTTTGGGGTGCTACAGCATGTGCTTGATCATGTGAAATGAATGGAAAGTACAATTTGGAGAGATCGTTTATTTGTCAACCGTTTTGTTAAATAAGCAGTTTCGTTTATAACCAACAGAGGCCACTATAAATTGTAAAGTTCGTAACAACTTTGGGAGTGTTATGCAAATCTGTGCACAAAAAGTTGGCCATACGATCAACAAACGACATGCAAGTCGTATTAGTTTAGAATGTTGCCACCGGAGGTTATATTTTAATAGTTCAGATTATAATCACTTGGTGCTAATTTAGTATAACTATCAGAAAGTGCTAGTTGTGTGCAAATATTCCGGTGTAATTAATTCCTATAGGTTAAAGTTAAAACTAGCCACTGCCTATTTGTTACCTTATTCAAATAGTGTATACAGTTCAAATTATGAGCACTAGAGGTTGCTTTATGCCTTCTAGTTTAAATTGTGGCTACTAGAGGCTGCTTTATACCTTCTAGTTTAAATTGTGGCTACTAGAGGCTGCTTTGTTGTTTTAGTTTAAATTATGGCCGTTAGAGGTTAAGCCTCTCTGGTTCAAATTGTGGTCACTAGAGGCTGCTTTATGCCTTTTTATTTCAAATTATAGTGACTACAGGTTGCATTATGCCTTTGTAGTTTAAATTTTGGCTACTAGAGGTCGCTTTATGCCTTTGTAGTTCAATCTTTAGCCACTAGAGGTTGCTAATTTGTCTTAGTTCAACCTATGGCCACTAGGAGTTGTGTTGTGTTTTTTAGTTCAAATTATGGCTACTAGAGGTTGCTTTATGCCTTTGTAGTTTAAATTATGGCTACTAGAGGTTGCTTTATGTCTTTGTAGTTTAAATTATGGCTACTAGAGGTTGCTTTATGCCTTTGTAGTTTAAATTATGGCTACTAGAGGTTGTTTTATACCTTTTTAGTTTAAATTATGGCTACTAGAGGTTGCTTTATGCCTTTGTAGTTTAAATTATGGCTACTAGAGGTTGCTTTATGCCTTTAGTTTATAGTTTAATCTATAGCCATTAGAGGTTATCTTTTTAGTTCAAGCTATAGTCACTAGAGGTTGCTTCATGTTTTTTTAATTCAAATTATGTCTACTAGAGGTTGCTTTATGCCTTTTTAGTTCAATCTATGGCCACCAGAGGTTATTATATCTTTCTTAGTTCAAGCTATAGCCACTTGAGGTTGCTTCATGCCTTTCTAGTTTAAGCGGTAGGCACTAGAGATGTCTAGTTCAAACAATATCCACTAGAGGTTGCTTAGAACTTAATGTAGTTCAAACTACAGTCACAGGAGGGGGCTTAATGCTTTATATAAGTTATGCTTTATCTACTAGAGGAGGTTTTATAAGGGCAATCTGGTCACTAATGATTGCAAAACTGCCTTTTCCTGATCTAAAAAGCTGCTACTTCGACCAAATATAATTTGATTGCAACTAAAGGTCTCTGCTAGGTGTCTAATTTTACTTTATAGCTCTATAATTTATACAGTTGTATTTAATAGTTACTAAATTTAAATTATACAAGCTGCTTATATTTTATGACTGGTTAGCAGGGGCTGGTTAATGCTAATTTCAAGTTATAGTATAAAACTATAAAGTATCTACAACATTTTAGTTTAAATTATGGTTAATGGAGGTTTTATGCCTCAAATTATGGCCACAAGAGGTTGCTTTATGTCTTTTTAGTTCAATGTTTAGTCACTAGAGGTTGCTTTATGCCTTTTTACTTTAATCTATTGTCACTAGAGGTTGCTTCATGCCTTTTTAGTTCAACCTATAGCCACCAGAGGTTATTATATTTTTCTTAGTTCAAGCTATAGACACCAGAGGTTATATTATATCGTTTTACTTCAAGCTATGGCCACTTGAGGTTGCTTCATGCCTTTCTAGTTTAAGTAGTAGCCACTAGAGGTATGTAGTTCAAATAATATCTACCAGAGGTTGCTTAGTGCTTAATGTAGTTCAAACTACAGCCAGGAGGATGCCCAATGCTGTATAATTTGTGCTTTTTCTACTAGAGAAGGTTTAGTGTAGTTCAATCTAGTTACTGATGGCTATAAGACTCCTTATTTTTGTCTAAAAAGCTGCTAATGTGATTTGATTTCAATTAGAAGTCTGCTAGGTATCTAAATTTAGCTTATAGCTTTAATTTGTAAGTTGCATTTAATTGTTACTTAATTTAAATTAAAAAAATGCTTATATTTTATGACTGCAGTCAGCAGGGGCTATTTAATGCCATTTCAAATTATACTATGAGGTTGCTAAGTATCAACAAAATGATAGTCACTAGAAGTTGATAAGTAGCATCACTCCTATATGGTTCGAGCTATAGCCACTAAAGACTACTTAATGTCTATATAGTTCAAACAGTATCCACTAGAGGTTGCATTGGTGCCTTTTAAGTTCAAACTGCAACCACCAGAGGTTGTTATTGTCAAAGTTTAAACTGTCCATAAAAGGCTGTGAAGGTGTTAGTAATTTATATTACAAAAAGCTACTGATTTGACCAAAATTTAGTTCTTATTACAACATCTAGAGGTCGCTATTGGTGACTAAACATAGGATTTGGGGGTCTGATCTTCATTATTTAGATAATTCAGCTGTTAGTAGTCATAATAACAGCGTGTCTAAAATTATATAGTTATATCGCCAAAAGATTAAGATATTACGTTATATGTGTAACAGAAGTATTAACTACTCTGGCAAAATGTGATGGTAGAAGTCGTTCACGGTCACAAGATTTTTGCATTTTAGTAAAGAATAGAGGTTGAATACTGCTTTCTAGTTCAATATTAGAAAAAGAGTGCTTATTTTGCTTACTAAGTAATTTTATTTAAGTGACTGCAGGTAAAGTTTGAGTAGACCAAACATTGCAGAAAGTGTTTTACAAACGATCTTTTTTATTGCCTTCAAATTTAGGGCATATTAAACCACAAGGGGATTGTGTTTTTTAAAAGTAGTTCACACAATACCTGCAAGAGGGCACTTGAGTTCAATTTAGTTCACTTCATGACCACAGGTGGCGCTAACTAGTTTACGAAATGGCTACGCGAGGACTCATCGTCAATCATTTTCTGTTACCGAAAAAATGTCTCCAAATGAAGTCATGAATGGCTAATTCAAGTAAAACGATAGAGAAAATAATTGGGGTTGTTAAAGACCAGAGAACAAGGATAAAATTCCACAAGAAGTGGTCTTTCCAAAACTAAAATAAGATTACAAAAAGTTAACTAGAGGTGAATTCATAAAAATTTAACATCAGATTCAAAAAGAATTTAAATTTTATCCAAAGCAGTTTCAACTAAATTATAAAATCGAATTTACTATATAAGGTTTAAACATTTCGTAACATCCTACAATACCAAAAGTAAGTTTTTAAAAAAAGTCACTATTGGAAAATACAAAAGTCTTGCTGGGCAAGGGTACAAGATATGCACCGGTATAATGACATTATCTGCTTTCAACACTTAATTTAAAAGTTTGATTGTAATGTTCTAATGCAACGCCAGGAAAGTGGATTTGTAATCAAAATGGGTACAACGAATTCCCAACTTTAATGAATGCTAACACTAGCTAGGTCTTAAAACTACCGGTGTCTGCCATTAATATAACCAGAATATAACTACTGTTGCTGTTTTTTACATCTGAAATAATCCTAGCGGCTGACGGCCACGCTTGCGTTAAAAAATCTATTGAAAAGGCATACATTTTATTCCGCTTGATACGCTGATGAATAATCAAGGATATTTTGTTAAAAAAAAAAAAGAAAAATTTAAATTTTTTCTTATATGAAGGGGGGAAGAGTGCTTGGTCGGCACCAGATGCCAAAATTTTGGGGTTTGAGGAAATTTGAGATTTTAATATTCTTTAAAGGGTGAAATTGAAAAATATCGAGTGAAAAAAAATGACTTTCGTATGTGGTTGAGTGAAAGGTGAGACTGTTAAAAATTTGACAAACTGCAAAAAGAATGTTAAAAATTTGACAAACTGCAAAAAGAATTTTAGTTAATGGTGTGGCTATTTTTAATCTTATTAAAGAATCACTAAAAACGTCAAATTTGACCCAGGCTATGAGCAGGGCAGTTTGGCTGGTTTTGATTTCAGTAAAAATAAATCTTCCGGTAGAAAATCTTAACGTAATAAACTATCCAACAGTAGGTATCATCGGTCTTATGTAAAATCCCCACCGGCAGAGTGCTGAAGAAGTGTGAAAAATAAACAAAAATCACGTAAGAAAAAGGGAAAAATTTAGGAATTTGCAATGATAACTTTTCAGCGAATAGGTATTTTTTTAAAATAAATAGTTGTCTTTGCGAGTTTTAGCCGCCAGATGGCAATCCCGTATGGCGTCGGCCGCCAAACGTTGCTCTTGAGTATTAAGATGAAGCCAAATATAATGACGCATTGTATTTTTCATTTTCGTTATAATTTTTATGGTCCAAACAAAAAATTTGCACTTATAATAGAGCCACTGTGATATGGCCTGTACCAACCCCGATAATAATTTGTCTAAGACATGCGCCATTGCTCTGTGCTGCGGGATAGTCTCGTGCGGACCACAGGTAGTTGTTTAGTAGTTAAGAACTTCCGCGATTAGACTCGAGATTTGTTTCTTCTTCTTATTATTATTATTATTATTATTATTATTATTTGGATGCAGCCGAAAAAGAAATTTTGGTTCCACCATCTTGCCCACTACTAATAGTTAAGCGTAAACTATCATTCAATAATTTATTCTATTATGTGTCTCCCAGAATCATAAGTTTATTTACATTTTAGGTGAGAACATGCATTGCAAATGCGAAAGAAACTTTAATTATGTTACCGGGCGGTGCTGAATTTATACATTTGGATCATTCAAATCGGTTGATTTTCGACTTGATAGTTTACAAGTAACATTCAAACTTTAACAGTTGGTATCATCACATATTATTTATAGTCATTTGCTGTATGTATGAAAAGCTGTCACTTCAAAATGATCGAAAAATCATGCAATTAATGAGCCTAATTTTTAGTAGCAAAAGTATATAGAAATATGTTTGAATACTCTTGTTACTAGCAAATAGATAAAATATTGCGAGTCAGACATACGTTTAGCTAAGGTTTTAAACAGCTGACAGTATGAAACAAGCGTGGTCAAGATGCCGCAGATTTGTAAACACAATTCATTCCGTTTTTCATTTTTTTCATTCCGTTTTCCATTTACAAAAATTTTTTACAGTTTAAAGGTACACGGTTTTCGTAATATCAGTAGTGCTGAGAACAATGAAAGTGCGGCTCCGCTTGTAAATTTTTCACAACAAATTTCTGCACGCTATAAAAAACCGGTGCAACTTTGCACAAGCAGACTTGTTACGCTACAAACATCACAGCTTAAGCACTACATTCAATAATAGAATGAAATGTTATTACTACATTGCTCACGATTTTAATAAGGTTAATGGTATGTGTAGTGTATTATGATTTAACTACATTTGCGTAAATTCATTAGAGAAGTGATGCAGCTACTACCGTAACGATATGCTTTATAGTTCCTATGGCAATGCATAGCGATGGTAAATATTGTTTCTGTAGCAGTTGCACCATCTTTCTGTATATCAGGAATTCTCTCAACAGTACCTGAAATTTGGCCGAGTAATAGACACTTAAAGCATTAAGTTATTTTTAATCATGATCCTTTTAGTGTCTTCTTCTCTGCCACAAACATAAATACTCGACTATCGAATAAACATTTATCCCTAAACTTCGGTGGGCAATATATAACTAGTTTTTGTTTATATTTTTTTTATGTTCTACCGAAATGTTAGCCAAGGCAATCAATCCAATTCAATTTCCATAAAGTTATGAAATGTTTATTGGATCACACGTATAACACGAAATTCTGGCTGTTGAACTTTTATTGCTGCAAAATGTAATGAAATTATAGGTCAGAAAAATGCAAAATTGATGCAGAAAATGTAATAGTCAATACAAACTATAAGGTACCTGACTAAATTTACACAACCAGGATAAATGACAAGTGAAAATGACGAAAAATTACTTGAGGGTTTAATAAAAGGGTTTTTGTATTTGTGTGGTCCTTTGCTTTAACTCTTTTACACTGTCATGTGCAACCACCTTAACAAATATGTATTGCTTTTCGCAAAATTTTAAGTGTCTAGTTTGGCTGCAAATTTACTGTCAATAATAATCAATAAACAGAACAATTTCTGCAGTTATCCCGTGTGGTCTAGGGGCTAGGATACCTGGCTCTCACCCAGGAGGCCCGGGTTCGATTCCCGGCATGGGAATTTTTTTTTTTTTATAGCCTAAGTGATATAACTTAAATACATTTTAGTTTGATCCCAAATTACAGTGAAATAGTTCTAGTCATTTGTGAAAAGTTTTGGTTCAAAAAGAAGTGACTGAATCAAACTATGATGTCATTGGAAAAAAAAAACGTTTGTAAGGATGTGTGTAATTTTTTAATATTGAATTTTAAATTGGTTGTTATTTGTCTTATTGTAGTACAGATTCTTATCTCATTACTTTGAAGGAACTGTCAGACTAATATAAAGGAAAGATTTCTAATCTGGGTAAAAAAAAAAACTTGAAAAATTTTCATTTATTATTTGAGTAAACATTTCAATTGTGTTTATTATTTGCAGATGGCAGCGCCGAATTTAGGCCATCATCAAATTAATGTATACAATGCAGCAACGGCGCCATCTGAGTGTGGTTGCAGTTATTTCCATTCCAGCACAATTGATAAATTAAGGTAAAATTTAATTAAGAAATAGTAGTTAGATCGCACGGAAAATTCCAGAACATAAGGAAATTTAATTATACTTGCTTTCAGTTTGTGTTTTAATCTAAAATGTTGCTACACTGAAATTTGGCGAAACATATTCTGAGATTGAGATTTTTACATCCGCTTAGTGTACGTCGTGAATATTTAAGGTTTGTAAAATATTGTACTAGGAAGAGTTAAAAGAAGAAGTTAAGACTCTGTGTTGAAAGGAGCAACCTCTAGTTTGACGCCAGATACATTTGGTATCGAATAGTTCGAATCGTTTAGTTTATTTTAAATAGATGATGTTTTTTTATTTAATGTTTTGTCACCAGATGTCGCGATAAGGAGCGCGTAGGATTGTGGGATGAGTTTCGCTCGCAATTTGTGGACGGGTGTATTAAGCGAACTGTCAGACGGTTCGGTATCAAGAGAAATGAAAGCGCCAAGATAGAATTCCAGGCGTAACAAAATCATGTGGGGCTCCTGCAGGAATGAATACAGCATCGCCAACACTGAGCATATGCATATCCTTCGACTCCGTATTGAAGGTATGTGGGAGTGGGGGTAAGTGTTTTTGCATACTTAGTGTGGAACAAAAAGACTAGGAATTCTTAAAATTGTCTTGGAATTTATTCAAATTAGAAGAGTTATTATTTAAAATTAAGGGGAGTTGTTCATATTTTTAATGCAGTTAGAATGAGAGGACGTCATCAGGTGAATGCGCTCGTTACTTTCACAGATATTGTTAAAGTATCGTTAATTTATAATTTATATTTCTAACAACGTCTTATCTTTTTGAAATGTTTTTACGTTTGAGATGTCAGTCTTCTTAGTGCTTGTCAAAAAACTTAAAATTTCAGTTAGTTTTGAAATTTTGTTGCATTTAGCTGTTTTAATTTTCAGTAAGTTGACCTAGTTTTCATTGTAGCATTCCTACAGCTTTTTTTTTTTGTAGTGTAGCTATAGTTTTTTCAATGCACTTTTTCTGCAGTTTGGTTTTAACTTTTTATTTGTAGGGTGGAATAAGTTGTTGTTTTCTGCAGTTTGTAGTCAGTGAGTAAAAATCTGCATTTCTGCAATTTTTTTTTACTTTTATTATCTCGGAAAATTATTTTATGGCCAATGGATTTAATATGTGGCGCTGTGGCTTAGTTGGTTAAAGCGCCTGTCTAGTAAACAGGAGATCGTGGGTTCGAATCTCGCCAGTGCCTGTATTTTTTTTTTTTTTTCGTAAGCACGATCTTACGATAAAGAAAAGCACATTAAATTAGCCATGCACTAAAATATCCGTTTTAAATACAGTCCCATTTCATATTCTGTTCATTAATACGTAAGACAGGAGAACTTTCCAAAAAATTTTGGGCCACCATCAACTTAAGGTATACAACGAACCACAGTGTATACACGCAACACAACGAAGACAACGCATCAGCAACTGGCCATTGTGTGGTGAGGTTTATTAAACTGGCACGACCATTGGAGTGTGGTTGTGGATATTTCCAGAACAACTATGGCTGCAATGAAATGAAAACGCCAGGATAGAATTACCGAGGGTAATATCATTAGTGATAGGAAATGAGGAAGGTAAATTTTATTTCTCATTTTATTTCTGCACCCAGACCTGATGAAACTCTCAAACCGAAATGACTATACTTGTAAGCTTAGATGAACGAAGGCCATGAGCACTAGAATATTTAAGGTTTGTAAAAAAGGTTTGTACAATATTGTACTAGGAAGAGTTAAAAGAAGAAGTTAAGACTCTGTGTTGAAAGGAGCAACCTCTAGTTTGACGCCAGATACATTTGGTATCGAATAGTTCGAATCGTTTAGTTTATTTTAAATAGATGATGTTTTTTTATTTAATGTTTTGTCACCAGATGTCGCGATAAGGAGCGCGTAGGATTGTGGGATGAGTTTCGCTCGCAATTTGTGGACGGGTGTATTAAGCGAACTGTCAGACGGTTCGGTACCAAGAGAAATGAAAGCGCCAGGATAGAATTTCCGCATCAGTGCTAGGAAATGAGGAAGGTAAATTTTAAATTCTTATTTTATTTCTGCACCCAGAACTGATGATACCGAAGTGAGTAGATGAACGTAAGCCTAGCCGAGACGACTTGGGAACTAGAATATTTAAGGTTTGTAAATATTGCAATACATTCTTATTGAATCAACGGTCGGATTGGTTTTGTTGCCTAATTGTGTTACAAATGACCAGTTCCTGTATTCTAAAATCTTTTCTTCGATAGTACAATCAGACCAAATTTGGAATTTATAGATGGAAAATTTGATTCCACTAAAACTTTGGTATAAATAGATAGCTTGAAAATTGTGATGTAATTATTAAACCGGTCGAATGTGACGACGAAATGAAATCTTGAGGCATTAATAATTGCGATAGGCGTAAACTAGGGATTTAATAACATGCACCTAGCTTTTACATATAGCCTATCGTGCCGATAACTTAAAGAATTTTTAATGTTGTATTAATTTTATATATTCTGTCATTTCAGATAGCTACATGGATAAACCATTCGAAACAACTGCAAATGTTTAAAGGTAAGGAGTTTTCGCACTACTCGGTAGGGAATGATGAAATTTGAGTCCTTAAAATTGTCTTCGAATTTATTCAAATTAGAATCCTCATTATTTA